>QLSS01000073.1:193498-213408 GCA_024372645.1 Trichomalopsis sarcophagae
AGAGAGAGAGAGAGAGAGAGAGAGAGAGAGAGAGAGAGAGAGAGAGACACGCCGAGCAGGCGATTGCGGTGAGACGCGTCAGTTTTTGTGCGGATCCGCTGACGCTAAACTTTAGCCTAGATAGCGT
Source organism: Trichomalopsis sarcophagae (assembly GCA_024372645.1). NCBI lineage: Eukaryota > Metazoa > Arthropoda > Insecta > Hymenoptera > Pteromalidae > Trichomalopsis > Trichomalopsis sarcophagae. The sequence continues at coordinate 193,626 of QLSS01000073.1, forward strand.
TTTCGGCTGGTCTTTGTGCGACAAAGACCAGCCGATCCAGCAACGCGCTGAGTGCTCAGCGTGCCAGGTCGACTAGCCTTCAGCCACGACATAGAGAGAGGACGAGAGCTAGAGAGTAAAACAAGGTTAAGCCAGCCCAGCCACGACGAGTAAAAGGTCTTTGCTGAGCTACGCTAGCCAAGCTACATTCCAGGGTGAGATAGGCGGAGAGAGAGAGAGCATACGCAAGCCAGCGACCGCGAGGTCAGTAAGGTTTCCTGTGCTGCAAGGAACAGAGAGGATCCTGGGGTTCGTCCCCCCTTCTAACGAGGTAAGCATCATTAGCATTCCCGCGAAGCTTCTCGGCGTGAGTCACCGAGCCACTGAGAAGACGCGACAAACGAGAAAACGAAAGAAATAAAGTGAGAAAGCACGATACTCGGAACGAGCGCAGCAGGTTGGGCTTGCCGCAAACGGCAGGCGTGACTTGTGCACGGCCTCAAGAACCAGAAAGCGAGAGAGAAAGAGAGAGAGAGACAGATAAATAGATAGATAGATAGATCTTGATTTGCTAAAGCAAAAAATAATATAATAAAGATCACAAAGACTGTGTCGCATACAGTCTAATAAATATATAAAAATGATTGTCACATAAAATCACATAAGATCACATTTCGTCATATTTAATTATCACAATAAACTTTTCCAATATTACGTTGTACACTTAAGGTTTGGTCAAAGACCTATCTGTATTGCACGTTTGAAATTTAAAAAAAATACGTAATACTGGAAGCATTTTTACGGCCTCGGGCCGAGTCTGACTAGATTAAAACTAGATTAATATGAAAAAATGCAGCGCCAGATGGCTCAGAGTTGTCACGATACAGTGGCCAGCAGGTGCCGCCGTAATGCCCCCTTGAAGGAGGCGAGTGATGGCTAGTTTCGCAGAGCAGAAAGGAGAGAGTTCTAGAATCGAGTACCCTGGACCCGGAAGGCCCTAGCCCCGGTTTCAGTACTCACGGTAGAGATGCTCAGTTCCGGGGGAACTCCCCTACTGAAGGGTCTCGGCTTGTGTTTATTGAACAATGAGGCCAGATACGAAGGCTCACCGATCCGGGTTATTCTGTAGAATAGAATGGCCTCAAAGTAGAGTCTTCTGGAATCGGTGCAAAACCATTCTAGATGCCTCCGGTAAGGACTGATGTATTCATCCCTCCTAACCCCGAAAATTAATCTCACACACAAATTGCTCAGTCTCTGTACCCGTATTCGTTGTTCGTTAGACGCGTCAAGGATAGTCACAGCACAGTAATCGATATGTGGTTGTATAAGTGTCTCAACTAGCCTTCTGCGGAGAGTCTCAGTGGTGCAGCCCCTGATAAACCGCAGGCTATATAGCGCTTTATTTACTTTTTTCGTAATAGCATCCACCTGCGGTCTCCAAGTAAGTTTGCTATCCAGTACAACACCGAGACTCACGACCGTCTCACTGAATGGGACGATTACTCCGTCCGGCAACGGAACCCCAGGCAAATTCCATGATTTAATGTCATTAACGTTCTTCATGGACCCGAAAAATATAGACTTAGTTTTGCCGGAGTTAAGTCGCAGACCGGATCTCGTCGCCCAGCCAGAAACCAGCCGCGCCGCTTCTGCCAGTCTTTATCTTTAAATTTAAATTATCTTTGTTGGTATGTAGATAGATCTGGAGGTCATCCGCGTAAAAAAAATGTTTAATTGTGTTGCCGTCGAGTATATTTTGCAGGTAGTTGACATAGAGGCTGAACAGCAAGGGTCCCATGACAGAACCCTGTGGAACTTCCAGATTGGTTTCAAGCCACACAGAGAGAAAGAGAGAGAGAGAGAGAGAGAGAGAGAGAGAGAGAGAGAGAGAGAGAGAGAGAGAGAGAGAGAGAGAGAGAGAGAGCGATAGCTGACGCAATACAGCTTTAGGCACGGTAGTGCCGGGACCGCGTGCAGCAGCCGTACGGGAGCGAGCGCGCATCAGTGTCAGTAGAGGAGTTAGGCGCGCAAGCTGGTGTGCTTGTCAGTGAGTACATTGGTGAAATCGAGCCAGGCGTACCGTGCCGAGAAAAACGCACGCGACTACGAGAAAGAAAGAGGGGTGTGAGAACGAGTGTGCAAGCAGTAGCGACAGCCAAGTCGCGCGCTCGTACGTAAGAGAAAAAGAGAGAGAGAGAGAGAGAAAGAGAGATAGTGATCGTGCTGACCTCGCTGCAACGGGTGGGCGTGAGCCGAGTCATGCGTACGTACGTGTAAGTGAGAAAGAGAGAGAGAAGGAGAGAGAGAGAGAGAGAGAGAGAGAGAGAGAGAGAGAGAGAGAGAGCTGAGGCTGCGTTCTATGTGACGTTCGGGACTACGTAAGAGTAAGAGAAAAGGAGGGCGAGAGAGCGAGAGGAACCACTAGTATAGAAGCAAGAGTTTCGGGACAAGCACTACGTTGGGATTAGTTCAGCGTTACGCGTGCCGTCGCCCTGTGTGGCTACATAGAGCGCGGGCGGCATCACTCTTACTGCGTTATAGGTAAGGGCTGGGTAAAATATAAGCACAATGGACTACCATTATTTTGTGTGATTATTTTTCCCTCTCTCATCCAAGTTCTCCCAAACTTTGGCAAATGCGCTGAATCCTACGATTTATAAAAAATCCTTGCACATACAAGGTGCTAGATGTTGTGCACCTGTGCTGGAAGGTACTGCGTCGTAAGCTTTCATTTGCAAACTCTATTGTATTAAAACGGAAACAGAAAACAACGCTTGTTTTCAGTTCTTTTCTCAGATTTATACAAGACGAAATATCGAAGAGCTATTTCAGAAGAAAAAATTAAAATATTTGGACGCATCTAATATACCACCGTAAAAAAAGTATATAAGAGAGCAATTTTAAAGAGCTCAGTATATGTCTAATATTTATAGAAATGCCTCTGTTAAAGTGCCTTTTAAACTTGATGCAGAAACTAATGGAGGATCTTTAAGGGGACGGATAAACCTTAAATAGTCATAAAATAGAAAATTCAATATTTAGTTTATATTTTTCCCAAATTGTTTAGAAAACGAATTGAACTATTAAATATATTCAGGAATAATGAAAAAAATATTTGAACATGTTTATATGTGCCACATTATCTGGTATAACATTTCTTCGAAGGCCAAAATTTAGAATTTTCATTTTTCAGCTACCGCAGACTTACTTGAGATTTGGGCTTCGAGGGACACTTCTCGACCAATACTGTAGCACGCCCGGTCACGTACGGCAGCCGCGCGTGGTCCCGACACAGCTGTGCCTAAATTGGTGCCGCATCAGCTATACATTCTCTCTCTCTCTCTCTCTCTCTCTCTCTCTCTCTCTCTCTCTCTCTCGTCCTCAAAACTAAGGCAATCGTCCTGGGCTCACCTTACTATATTATTGCTTTACCAACTCTTGCTAACACCTACATCAACATAGGGGGAGCCCGGGTCGACTATGAATCATCTGTGCGCAATCTGGGGTTGGTGCTTGACTCCAAACTAACGTGGAAAGAGCATGTTGCACAACTATGTAAACGTGCTCACTCATTAATGTATAGGCTTTACTTTTTCAGGAAAAGTACCAATCGCAGGTTGCATAAACATCTTTTGCAAGCACTCCTATTTCCAATCATCGACTACTGCTCATTGGTATACTGTGACCTGACCCAAGAACTAGATACAAAACTCCAGAGACTTGTAAACACGGGAATTCGATAAATCTATGGTGTAAGGAGGGACGAGCACATCTCATCTTACAGGCGTGAAGTGCAATGGCTTACAACTGCCGGACGTAGATAGTACTTTGCAACCTGTTTTCTACGAAAATTGTTTAACACAGCTGTGCCTTCTTACATCTTGGCCTTTTTTGACTTTCACGTCGCGCACAGGCCTGCAAGGGGGAAGGTGACGCCTCTGGACATCACGACTTTCAAGACGGAGACGCTAAAAGGTTTATTCCATATAAGCGCCTCATACTTCTGGAACTCGCTACCATCACGCCTTCGCAACACTAAATCCAGGTCACACTACAAAGATTATTCCTTTCAATTTTTTCGTAGAATTATCATTTTGTTATTGTAATAAACATTAAGAGAATAATTGACTTAACCCTTTCGTGCACATAAGCGTTACAGCTATGGTGCGGGGAAACTGTTTATATTTCATAGGATCCCGAGCCGCGCTGAATCCGATTCCGAGGTCAGATTTTGAAAATTCAAGATGGCGGATCCAATATGGCGGACGGGAATGTAAAAAATCGAGATTTTGAAAAACAAAATTTTTTTCGTATTCTACGTGAAAATACAAACTCTGATGGAGGGCTAGACTGGAGGCCAAGAGGAGGCAGGGCTGCCGAACATTCGTCAGGGAAGGAAGATTGTACATGCGCTGTAACGACGACAGCGAGCGTGCTACAGCCATCAATTCCGACGCCTAGCTGGAAACTTTTATAGCCCGGCTTCCGCCCGCTGCCAACGTCGTTCAACAATGAGGCTACAGCATACACACATCATTCCACCACGCCCACCATCAAGCTCATCCGCCATGTCTTTATCTGATTCTAAGGTATCTCTGTCCGAAGGTCTACGAGTCTGTCATTTTAATGCGAACTCGCTCACGGGTCACATTGAGATGATCAGACTCTTTTTATCCACTCGCTCTCCATTCCACGTAATAGCTGTCACTGAGACCTGGTTAAGCGAGAAGGTAGCGTCCATCCCTTCTCTGGATGACTACCTACTACACAGACGAGACAGAAACAGAAACGGAGGAGGTGTGGCCCTCTACATTTACAAACTCTCTCTTACAGCTAGTGTTATCTCATCATCTGTCGGTGAAAGATCAGGTAGGCCAGGCAAGCCTGAATATCCCTTCTGTAAGGTATTGGCTAAGGGAGTCTCTCCCATCTTCGTGGGGGTTGTGTATCGTCCACTTCATGCTCCATTCTTCCAAAGCTCTAACTTCATTGATCAACTAACAACACACATGCACAACTACTGCACGAAGGTCATAATAGGAGATTTCGATTCTGACAGACTTTCCTCATCTGAAGATGCCATGCTCATCAAGGCCTTCATTGAGGAAAACTCCCTATCATCAGTTCCCTATGGTGCCACGCACCATATACAGGGTTCTGATACCTGGCTTGACCTGTCTCTGATTGACGAGTAGGATCGCCTGCTGTCAGACTAGAAGACAGACTCACCGTTCATAAACGGGCACGACCTTATCATGGACACTCTCGACGTACAGATTCCACGATACGTACCCAATACATACTCCTACAGAAACTTTAAAGGAATCAGCGCCGAGAAGCTAAGGGACTTTCTTAGCGCATGTGACTGGTCATCCCTCACCACTTCATCACTCGACGATTGCATATCTTTACTTAACACTAACTTCACTAATGCCATCTCGACCATTCACCACGGCTCTTTGTGACCTTGTATCTGAGAGAGATAGACTTTACAGGCATTTCAGGAACTCCAGGCTTGATTCGGATCTCCGCACATATCGACAAACTAGAGACAATGCTCATAAACAAGTCGAAGAAGCCAGGCTAAATTACTATTATTCACGCCTGTCAACCTTAACTGATGTTGCCAAGATCTGGAGAAACTTGGAATTTCCGCCACCAAGGCTCTTTTACCATCTCGCTATAGCATAGATGAAATGAACAAGCATTTCAGCTCGATTTCCGATGATCCGTTATCTCCTGCTGTTGAGGATTATCTTCATAACCCGGAAAGTCTTGACCTCCCGGAACATTTCGTTTTCAACACCATAACGGAATTGGATGTGTTGGCTGCAGTATCGCACTTCAACACTCAAGCCAGGGAAAGCGACGGAATCCCTCAGGCTGTAATTGTTAAGGCATTGCCAGTTCTCGCCCCTCTACTAAGTCACATTTTCAACCTGTCTTTGAGGGAATCCTGCTTTCCATCCGTCTGGAAATTGTCGCTTCTGCGTGCACTCAATAAAGTCAGTTCACCAAAAGCCCTGACTGACTACCGTCCGATTTCACTTCTCTGCTTTCTCTCCAAGGCCCTGGAGTGGCTGGTGCATAAGCAAGTCTCACAATACCTTGAATCTAGACTCTTAATAGACAACTTCCAAACAGGCTTCCGCACTGGACACAGCAGTCAGTCTGGCCCAATTAAGCTAACTAATGATGTCAGGGTCGGGATAAACAAAAAGAAAGTAACACTCCTCTTCCTCTTTGACTTTAGCAAGGCGTTTGACACTGTTACGTCTGGCTCCTGAGAAAGCTAGCCACCTACGGCTTCTCTAAGCAGGTCATCCGCTAGTTGGCCTCCCATCATACTAGGAGAGAGCAGGCCGTCGTTGATGACTATAACGAGCGCTCCTCTCCGCAGCGTCTTAACATTGGCGTTCCGCAGGGCTCCGTTTTAGGTCCTTTGCTGTTCGCATTGTACGTCAAATCGGTTTCTGCCTTGACTCCGATGTTTCCCATCTTATCGATGCGGATGATTTGCAAATTTACAGCCAATGCCACCTCGATGAGCTCGACTCTTTATCGAACAAAATGAGTGCTAACGCTAAGAGGATAATGGGCTGGGCTATGCAAAATAAGCTTAAACTTAATGTTAGTAAAACCAAAGCAATTGTCCTGGACTCCCCCTACTACATAAATTTTCTTCCCCTAACAGCTAACACTTTCATTGATATCGGGGGTTTTCAGGTCAGCTTCGAATCCTCTGTGCGTAACCTGGGATTGGTGCTTGACTCTAAAATCACGTGGAAACAGCACGTTACACAAGTGTTATTCCCTAATGTACAGGCTCTACTTTTTCAGAAAGAGTACCAATCTCAGGTTGCGCAAACATCTTGTGCAAGCACTTCTATTTCCAATCATCGATTACTTTTCTTTTATATATTGTGAGCTGACGCAGGAACTCGACTTGAAACTACAGAGACTCGTGAATACAGGGATTCGGTACATCTATGGTGTAAGGAAGGACGAGCACATCTCCCCGTACAGGCGGGAGCTGCAGTGGTTAACCACTGCCGGACGCAGGAAGTACTTCACAACTTGTTTCCTACGTAAAATGTTTAACTTTGTCGTACCATCATACGTACTAGCCTTTTTTGACTTCCGCGTCACACTGCGGGGCCTGGAAATTCCTGCTTTCGCGACAGAGACGCTGACGAACTTATTCTATATCAGCGCCTCATACCTATGGAACAACCTGCCTTCACACATCAGAAACACCTCATCCACTGTCACTTTAAAAAAACTCGCTAAAGACTACTTCTTCGAACTGGAAAATACATAAAATGTACACAGTCCACGCACACGCACACATACACACACACACACACACACACATACACACCACTTTTTCGCTTATTTCCATTTCCATCATCGCCTCATTCTTTCACTACACACATTTTCTCAATGCCTCAATCTGCTATCAACTATATTCTTTACACTTTACCTTGCAACTCTGTATACGTAACGTTGTACAACACATTGTACGAAAAATAAATCTAATTTAATCTAATCTAATCTTGCTCAGTATTTTTAATCAGTACAGTGTCGTGAGTGGAGTGAAATCGTGCAGTACGGTGTTTATAGACTACGTGAGTAGCTATAGCTATAGCTATATCTCTATCTCTCTCAATATTCGGCACAACGTTGCCAGTCGTTGTCGTTGCTAAGCAGAAACTTGATTGTTCTGTCACCAGAGGGCAGCACTTTCCGAGCCAGTGAACTACAGTATAGTACAGCAGCTCCACCGCCAGGTGGCCCTGACACGGCGTATGCAAACACGCACCCAAAAGAGCGTCCTGAAGGCTCTTATACTGAGACTACTCTGACCACTGCACACCAACACCAACTCTCTTTTTCGATATGCCTGACGACCAACGTACCGAAGATCGACTCCTTGGTCCTACATCATGTAAGACCTGCACTAAGGTCATCTCTAAGAGAAATCCTCGCAAATGCGATAAATGCGGATGGCACTATCACCCTAGGTGCACGCCGACGCAACCAATTTTCGACAACGACAAGACAATTCAAGTCTGCTGTAACTGCCTGCTGACTTATAACCTCGTCCCTCCTGGTACTGTGAATTCCTACTACATTCCTACTACATTTGTGAGGGATAGACAAATCTACATCAGAGCTAAAAATGAAGCCCGTGCCGTGATGATAACATCTGATGAAGACCTCAAGAATTTTTTAGATTCTCACACGAATTAATTCATCCAAACACGCTCAGCCTGAAAGCTGCAAATCAACACTAACTAAAAAGTGTCCGCCTCATTCCATTGTTACGTCTATAACGTAACTTTTGATGTTTCATTTTCAATTGTAAGTAGGACACATTGATGTGTCATTGTTTTAAAGAATCAAAATTCAAATTCTTATTACGTTCGCAAAAATGCTGTCGAAACGTGTAAATGTGTCAATGAGCGCTGGTGACAAGCACAAACTAAAAATTAAAGAGTCTAATACATAATCACATGACAATTGGTGACAAGCACAAACTAAAAATTAAAGAGTCTAATACATAATCATAACGACAAGTATAAATACAATTATAATAATAAAGAAATAAATAGTTTCCGTTATCTAAAGCAAAGCAGTAACATTATTGCATTTATAAATCAACCTGATTAAAGCACAACAAGGTAAGGTTTAAATATTTATTAACTAACACAGTGAGAGTGTTAGGCGCGTATTAACTAGTTTTGAATATTAGAGCCTTGCCACTACACCATTCAGTACGTTTTGATTATTATAAATCATTTAGTAGTCAGGACGTTACACCATCTAGACCACCATCATCTTCATCGACACCGACCACAACACTTGAATCTACTACCAAGGTACTTCTGTCCGATGGTCTGAGAGCCTGCTATTTCAATGCTAACTCTCTTACGGGTCACATTAGAATGGTGATGCTTTTCTTATTCACTCGTCCCCTTTTCTACGCGATAGCTGCAACTGAGACCTGGCTAGACGATACGGTCAAATATATCCTTTTACTTGACAACTACTCTCTGTACAGACGGAACAGAAACAGGAACGGTGGAGGTGTGGCCCTCTACATTTATCAATCACTCACAGCTAGCGTCACATCATCGTCTGACGATACCTCGTCGGGGAAGCCAGGAAAACCGCCGACCAACTCTCCTCATCGGAAGATGCCAAGTTCATCAAGGCCCTCATTGAGGAGAACTCCCTTCAGTCGGTCCCCTACGGTGCTACACTTCATAAACAGGAGTCCGACACCTGCCTTGACCTCTGCTTAATTGATGAGCAGGATCGCCTGCTCTCACACTGGAAGATAGACACTCCTTTCATAAACGGAAATGACCTTATCACGGCCACTCTTGACGTACGGATTCCACGCCACGTACCTATGATATACTCTTACAGACACTACTAGGGAATCTGTGCTGAGAGGATAAGGGACTTTCTCGATGCATGTGACTGGTCATCGCTCGCTACTTCATCACTTGACGAATGCATTGCCATCCTAAACGCTAACTTGACTAACGCCATTAACCACCTCGCTCCATTACGTACAGTGACTCATGGACCGAAACATCACCCGCGGTTCACCACGGCTCTTAGTGACCTCTTGGAAGAACGAAACAGACTCTACAGACGATTCGCAGATCACGTCTTCCCCTAGACCTTTATTTCGATAGATTAGCAAGGGATGATGCTCATATTTAGGTCGAGGATGCCAGGCTGATTTATTATCACTCACGCCTGTCAACCCTGACTGATGTCGGCGAGATTTTGAGAGAACTTGAGAAGCGTGGAATCACCACTTCCAAAGAGAGCACCCCCTCTCACTTCTCCATTGAGGACCTCAACATGCACTTCAGCGGAATTTCCAACGATCTGCTCGCTCCTGCTGTTGAGGATTTTCTGCGCACCCTAGAGAGTCTGGATTCCCCAGAGCACCTTAATTTCAGGGAGATAACGGAATCGGACGTCCTGGCTGCAGTAATGCACTTTGAGACTCAGACCAGAGGCAGCGATCCTACAGGTTGTCATTCACAAGGCATTGCCAGTACTCGCTGCTCTACTTTGTCATATTTTCAACCTGTCATTGAGAACGTCATGCTTCCCTTCTGACTGGAAGATATCACTAGTGCGCGCGCTGAACAAAATCAGCTCACTAACAGCTCTAACTGACGCAGTCTGCCTTGATTAAGTTGACTGACGATGTCAGGCTTGGCATAAACAGTAAGAAGGTAACACTCCTTATTCTTTTTGACTTTAGTAAGGCATTTGACATCCGGTGGCTTGCATCTTACCTCATCGGTAGAGAACAAGTCGTCATTGGTGACAACAACAAGCGTTCCACCCCTCGTTCCCTGAATATGGGGGTGCCACAGTGGTCTGCTTTGGATCCTCTGTTGTTTGCGTTGTACATCAATGACACCAGCTTCTGCCTAGACTCTGATGTATCACATCTCATCTATGCGGATGACTTGCAGATCTACAGCCAATGCTACCTTGAGGAGCTCAATTCTTGTTCCGCGAAGATGAGTGCTAAAGCCGATAGGATAGCGTATTGGGATGCGCTAAATCATCTTAATCTAAATGTTCTCAAAACCAAAGCGATTGTCCTGGGTTCCCCCTACTACATAAATGCTTTACCATCTGTAGCTAATACCTATATGAATATAGGGGAAGCCCGGGTCAGCTACGAATCATCTGTGCGCAGTCTAGGGGTGGTGCTTGATTCTAAATTAACCTGGAAAGAGCATGTCACACAATTGTGTAAGCGTGCTCACTCTCTAATGTATAGACTTTACTTCTTCAGAAAGAGCACTATTGCTCGCTAGTATACTGTGACCTAACGCAAGAACTGGACACTAAACTGCAGAGATTAGTGAACATGGGAATCCGTTACATCTATGGTGTAAGAAGGGACGAGCACATCACCCTTTACAGACGCGAGTTGCAGTGGCTTACAATAGCGATACCATCATACATCGCTGCCTATGTTGACTTCCACGTTGCACTTCGTCCTGTCAGGGGTGAGGGGAAACCTCTGGATATAGCAACCTTCGCTACACAGACGCTTAGGAACTCATTACACATAAGCGCCTCATACCTATGGAACACACCTACCCTCACAGCTCCGCGACAATAGATCCATTACACATTTCAAAAACAAGCCAGACACTACTTTTTACTCTTGAAAACACATAGCTTATCATCTTCACAGTCATCTCAGTCTCACCACACTCAACATAGAAAAGATTAGATATGAATAATTAGATATGAAAATTTAAGGTGAGAAACTCATAGTGATCCACAATCAATAAAGTGTCATTCGATTATTGACAACTAAATTTTGAAAATTAACTTGTCGCATGTGTATTGAACTTTATTTTCTGATACAAGGGTCAGAAAATGTGCATGAACGCACACGGATCGTGAATAATAGTGCATTTTACGCACACTGTATCAAAATATATTCTAAATACTGATTTATTTAATAATTTAGATAAGTATTAAATAAAATGATAACTGAATTAATCGATCTTTATGTAAGGATATGAAATAAAAATGAAACAAAGAAAAATCTAACTAAATGAAACTGAAGATAACAACAGATTACTGCAGTTCATAACTTTTTTCTTTAGTTGTTTTTATTTTTATTTTTTGCTAGGGATTTAAGATATTGTTATTAATTAATATTGAAGTAAATATTGTAGCATGTATTACATTTTAGTAAACAATATGAATGTTATGATTGATATAATCCTACAATTTACATTATATTATTTATATGGATAAAAAAATTTCGATTAATATTATTTTATTGTTAGATTTTGTTAATATAATTAAGTGGATGTCGTAGCCAGAAATCGCGAATTATCGGTACAGCTGTCTTACGCGCGTGGTCCCGTGGCATCTACATACGAATGTAAAATCAGACAGTAGTGCCATCGCCATGTACCATAAGTAGAGTAAACCACTAGAAGATGGCTTAACAATGACCAAAAACGAAGAGAACTTATATGATCGAAATTTCAGCTATTCGTAATATTCACTAATTCTTTTGATGATTTTAACTTTTTATTTTTTATTAATTTTAATATAATTCTTTATTTACATACATCATTATTCGCATGCACAACTGTTTTGGTTATAAATATCTGCTAAATATTTTATTTTTTTTTTGCAATTCATTATAATAGTATTTTTTTTTATTTTGCTGTTGTTAGTATTTAAAAAAAAAAGAAAATTGTTAGTATGAAATGATCATGCACTACAAAAAATTATTATCTAATTTTTTAAATATTTATTAACAAATATTAGCAAAGATATGTATTGAATATATAAGTGAGCTAAAGTATTAAATATTAACTAAACATGCTCAATTTTCATTGTCTAGGGTGAAAGTGCAGATGTATAAATAGATTAATTATATAAGAATTATTAACAATGCCATTTTATTTTAATAATTTCTTGATAAAAAATATGTTTATTAACCCAGTTTAATTGCCTGTAGACGTGCAAAACACATCTATAACTGATTTTATATATAAACTAGACTTGGCGTAGTGCGCTGCGCACTTTAGTAGACTATTAATTCATTTACTTATCAAATTAAATGTAAATGCTTGATTGATATTTTTAATATTTGTTTTCTATCACGGAAATATATCAAACTTTACAATATATGATTCATTTTGCGCTCATATAAATTTTAAAATTGCCGTGGTTTCGTCGCCAACTTCCTTTTAAAATTATAAGGTTAAGTATGTCTCAACTTTTTGTAACAATAGTAATATTTACAATAGAGAATATTATAAATGCACAAGTTATAATTTGATATGTATTATAGTATTATATTACATTTTTAATATTAGAATGAATTTTAGAAATTAAAAACGAATCAAAAAATTCTAACGATACTTTTGACCCATGCGTACTACATGAGCCAATCATATTGACGCATTCTTGGCTTTACTTCATCCGATCATGACTTTTTTATATAGGGATATGTCTTTGTGACTATAGTAAATTCACTATAATTTTTATTTTCTGAAACAGCATGCTTTGCATAGATAATAAATTTGTTTCCTTTTTATCGTGCACTTATAATGTTAAGTCTATCACTGTGTAGCGATGTAGCTAGTCTTATACACTGTAACGTCCCGTACAAGCTCCGCTTTAAAAAATTAACAAAATAAAAAAAACGTGTGCGTCACGGGACGCCCGACAGAAGTGATAACTTCATATGATATTTATAGAAACTATCAAATATAGAACTTGTTTAACGCATGATGGCAATAATAATTTTATAGTTATATTTTTTGTTAATCTAATAATTTATAAATGGATCAGGAATAAGTAAAACGTAATTTAATTTCCTTTTGAATGTAAAATATATATTTTATGTACAATATTTATCATTATTTAACAGTTTAAGTTGACTGGCTGGTATTTAACACAACAATATAATTATCAATATACACGTAAATATCACACTCGGTAATTGAAAAATCAACTATCTGTTTACTAACACAATTTAATAACACAATGTTCACTTCAAAAGTTTTACTAATGTAGAGGTTATGTTTACTGTGCACGCTCGCTAAGAGAACAGTGTCGAGGAAAGAAAGGGAGAGATAGAGAGCGTCTGTAGTGGAGCATATCGACGGCTGAGTGGAAGATCACCGTATCTCAGCCGCGGCTTCGAGAACGCCGTATCCCGGCGGTGGCTTCGGGATCGCCGTATCTCAGCCGAGGCTTCGGAAACGCCGTATCTGAGCCGCAGCTTCGGAAACGCCGTATCTCGGACGCTATCTTTTTTCCTCAAATTTTATAGTGGCAGCACTGCGCAAATTTTAAATATGACGTAAAAATTTTTAAAATTTGCGTCAAAAATTCTGAAAAAAATCAGAATTACTTATTTGATTTATTATTTGACATTAACTACACTATAAGTATAGATAATGTAGAAATTCGAGTAGAAAAACTTTTTATTTTACACCGATAATATCGCGATTTTGTAGCCGTCGATATATAGTATGCGAAAGAGAGAGGGCATGTTGACGCGAGCGAGTGAGAGAGAGCGAGAGAGAGAACACGTGCCAGTAGGGAGAGAGAAGAAAGCGCGCGCAGAGTGGGGATGTCTTCGCTGAGCCGCCGTATGCGTGCGAGAGAGAAGGCAAGAGACGGCAGGGTGGGGATAGCCAGACATAACGGCGCCGTAACGCATTCCAACCAATTCACTCCGTCCCTTAAGAAGTTATCACTTCAAAAAAAACTAAAATTTTTCATAAATACATTTCTAGATTTTACGCGAGTATCGCGCTTCCCCACTGTCGGCTAGACCCGCGCTACAGCTGACAGCGCAACTACAGCAGCGCCACGAGTCAGCAAGCGACGCAAGAGTAGGAGCAGCGGCGCAAGATATGTGTATATATCTATATAGCGAGCGGCGAGCGCAGCGACGCAAGGAAGGAGAAGCGGCGCAGCGTGCGCACATTATAATTAATTGTATGAAACGATTTTGTATATTGGTGTGAATGTAAGTGTGAATGTATGAATGTGAGAGTAATTTAGGCGGCGCGATCCCCGCTCTCTCCCAGGCCTATATAAGGACCTGCACGGCCAGTCTGAGGGCAATAGCGCTAGCGCAACTAAAGCGCCTAGTCCTTGCTCTTATTAACACGAGCTATCAGATAAGGCATGCTTAAGCGTATCTGTATATCTATTTATTTTTGCAAGAATCAAAACGGATTTACTTATTTGATTTATGTAATATATAGGATATATGCAATATTTATGCAATATTCTATAATATATTTATTTGAATATATTTATTTTTGGTTATAAAACACAAAAATCTTTTTATTTGCAATTAATCCTCACTACCTGGTATCCCGGACCTGAACTACTATTTAAAAAAAAATCGTTATAAAAAATTATAAATTAAACTCATTATGAATCTGTCGTCAAAATTACGACACAGATTAAGTAAATGTTCACTGCTTTTCTATAATAAGATTAATATATCTTACACTCCAGGACCGATAAAAGTCGTAACCGTTTAAACGCTTTTAAAATCATGTCTTTGGATTTTTTATTGACATTTGTTATGAATAATATTTTTAGTGCGGTTAGTAAGATAATACAAGAAAATAGTAAGACTTTATAACTTTGGAGTAGATCTCCTATTGATTGGAGAGGGTAACGAAATTAACTAGACACTTTATCTTGAACTAAACTTAATTATTTTATATTATAATGCGAGAGCTGTTGCTGTAGCAGAGAGCGGCAATAAAGTGTGGTGGTTGCTCGGGATCTTAAGAGAGCGAGCCCTAGTGGCGCAGCAAGCCCCTAGGTGGCGCCACAGTCCGGTACATCTCACTTGAACAACCCAACGGCACGAAGACTCGTCAATACTTAGTTTTTTGTTTCAGAGGTCATATCATCTATCTATTTTTACAGAAATACATTTGCATAAATATTTAGATTTGTAATATTTAAGTTAAAACTTTTTAAGGTTAGGTATTTAGTTAACCGTTGTTAATTAACCATTGTTAACTAAATACCCCTCAGATATCAAAACATTTTATATATCGATTCATATTAGACCAAAGATGACTCAAAAACATTTTGTAAGGCCAGGGTTCGTGGGAAAAAAGTTATAAGCATTTGAATTTCCATCATTTTACATGTAGTCTTATGGAAATCACATTTCCAGTGACTGAAACCTTTTTATTAATAATAAGAACGAATAGAATAATTTAGTACGAACAGGATCAACAAGTAATAGCAATAAATGATAATGAGGTATGTTGTTTTCTTCTTCTCATTGATTTAATTATTAAATTGTTTGTTACTTTCTAAATAGCCTGCAAGTTTGAAACGTCGGTATAATATGTATATTCTTTCTTTAAGGACG
Source organism: Trichomalopsis sarcophagae (assembly GCA_024372645.1). Taxonomy (NCBI): domain Eukaryota; kingdom Metazoa; phylum Arthropoda; class Insecta; order Hymenoptera; family Pteromalidae; genus Trichomalopsis; species Trichomalopsis sarcophagae. The sequence goes on from QLSS01000073.1 coordinate 209,557, forward strand.
ATGTTGAGCAGGAACGACGTGCTAGTGGTGCCTAGTTATACATTGCAAGTTTTTGTAAACACTAACGGAAAATTTTATGAACAGTAAAACATGAAGCTTATACAAAAATAATTATGTTACATTCTTTGCTACGTATAGAATTATATTTATAATTGTTATATTTGTATTAAAATATATTACTGCATATTTTAGACAATAGTCCAGAGCCCGAAGCTATTGAAATTGGAGTTCAATCCATATAATTGGCCGTACTGGAGTAGAGAACAATATCAAGTGTGGACATAGATATAAAAAACTTAAAAACTGTAAGTCGAATATAAGTACAAGAAATTGAAATTTTTTTCATCTCGTCTCTATACAATAATAATTATGATAATTTTTTTAAAGAAAATGTATGAACTTCACAAAAAAGTGAAAGCCCAAACAGTGACTCCAGCAGCACCAGCAACTATGATATCTGCATTAACGACACCAGTCGAATCTTTAGTAGAAGCTCCAACAGTAACATCAGCGACATCCATACAGCAATATCCGCCGCAGCAAGCGCTAATTCCGTTCCAAACGTCAATGCTGCAAACGTTTAATTTGCAAACGCCTATGCAAATCCCCATGCAAATGCTAACACAAATGGCTGGGCAAGTACCATCAAATGCATCGTCTCTCATCAATCCTAGCGTTTGGCCACTCGGGCGATTTATGTAAAGCTATATGGCGTAGTAACATAAAAAATGTATTTAAAGTACGAATAAAAAAAATAAAATAATTATTCTGCTGAAATTTGATTTTTATTGGACAGAGACACTAATGATAAAAATAAATGATATTTAATATGAATATCATACCAGTATCTTCTTATTTTATGTGATAGGTAAATACTAATAATGTGTATCCGATTTAAATCAGCCTAAAGTTATTATCAAAAAAGTACGCGCATTGCGAAAGTTCGGCTTAGAAATATCGTATTTTTCTAGAATAAGAGACTCAGCAATGGGGTTGCTACAGTTTGTTCTCGACGATAGATGCTTCAGTAGGTATCATTAAACTTCACGTTGTACTTTCGCATAATGTGTTTGTTCTGAAAAGCATGCCCTCACAATATTTCGATTGAGATCGTAGGTAAAAAAACAAGGACCCTACGGTATGATAAAACTGAATGTACGCAAATCTCTGCTCTTCAGATGAATGGTAAAACACTGTTACTCCAGAGACTTATTCATATTTTTTAATTTGATGATTGTCAAAAATGTTGTATTGATGTGTTTTATGTAATGTTTATCATGGTTCCATCAAAGAGACTCTACGGTGTCAGAGCCAATTTTCATGCTCAGCCACTGCTCTCATACCATACATCTACTGTTGGAATAATACAAGTCTGAAAAAGTAGGGATCTTGAAATAGTATAATATGCATGAACAATATAAACACATGCGCCATAAGCAATACCTGATGAAAAATACTGCACGAAAATGTTATTAGATTAAGATTATAGCGTGCAAGGCCCTACGGCGTGAGAGCACTCGGTGCGCACGAATTCCTGCTCTCTCACCATAGTGTAGACAACTCCAAAAGAAGACTTATATAACTATATTATTTATCGCATTATTACTTGATATTACTTCATGATACGACGAATAATGATTGATCTAATTAGATGTAATAATTTTTAATAATTAAATGAAAAAATGTTGGATAATACTTAAAGTAATCAAAAAACATTTATTTATTTTTTTTTTTTTTAACGTTGCTCTATTTATGCTCCCATTAATGGTGCTAATCAGCGACGGAGCTTTGCGATGCGTGGTTAACAAAGCACATGAGAAAATTCAGTGGTGCTTGTATCACTCGGCAGAGACCGGGAATCGAACCCGGGACACCGAGTTACGAGCCCATCGCTCTACCGAGTGAGCCATCGCAAAGCTAAAAAAAACATTTCTTAAATTATTTCCATTTATTTTTCCAATACATTTAATTTAGTAACATTTGCGTTAAATTGTCACTCTTGCTATTGGTTATATTCACACAATATAATATTTTGATGCGCGTGCAGGAATATATCAAAATGTATATATATATAAAAAAAATATATATATATATATATATATATCCATCCTGATAGGATTTTTCTTGTCGTTTTAAAGAGATATTGCGATTAAACTAGCTGAATAGTATAAACTTCGAAGACACCCTTACCCCCGCCCCTCAATGACTTGCTACTTTCGCAATTTCAACGAAAATAAATTGAAATAAATTAAAGTAACGAGCATATTTCATCTATGAATTTATAATATATTTATATCAGTACTTTAATTAATATCTATTAATAATTAACTTAAATTATTTTTATTTATTTTTTTGTAAAATTTGTCATTCTTCTGATATATCGCGGTCATGATAGGGTAACATGATACATGGTACATCAATATTATTCAACAGTTACGTGCAAGTTTCATGCGTGTTATAGCAGACCGGTAACATGAGTTTCTTGATCTGTATTTGTACTGTATGTAATCTGTGTATAACTGATAGGTACACCGAGTAAATACTGGTGCCATTTCGTATTTTTCTGAGCATTTATGTTGCATATAGCATTTTAGATGGTTTTAGCTTTTTACACAGAAATTTGATGAGTATAATAGAGCCTGTAAAAGTAAGTAATAATACTTCACTTAACCATAAAACTGGGATATTTTGTAACCTCATTACTTTATATCAAATTTGTTATGAAGATGAGTAAAACTTTCAAGAAGACGACCACTACCTCAAAGCGTACTCTAAAGCATGTTGACCCTAATTATGTTAATGAGGATGACATGATTGCACTGCATGTAAGAGAAGTACTGACTTTGTAAGATGTAATTAAATTTATTGAGAATCCTCCAGCTGAGTATGCAGCATACTCTCTTCTTATGGTAAGCAACTTTTGTATGCTTCATTTTTTATATATATATATTTATGTTATACACGTTCTCGACATAAAACAAGATTCGGGAATAATTTACTGAACATTTTAAAAAAAGGAGAGGGAGATACTGTTACGAGTGAAGAGTGCAACGACAAAGTGACGGACCCCGGGCTTGAACCGAGATCCGCTGGCTTGCGAGGCAGACACTCTGTCGTCGCGCCACGGCCGCCACCGCATTGCACTCTTCTACTCGTCTTCTTATAGTAATTCGAAACCCGTGACGTGTGTACAAGCGTGACAATACACTTCATTTTGATTAACTTTAAACCAGTCGGACTGGCCTGGTCGCTAAGCGATGGCTAGTTCCTTTTGCGTATTTTTCGCAATAATAACTGGTCAAAACTGGCCATAAATTTTGCTTTTACATAACCTATTTGACACATCTTTAATAAATAAAATGAGATTGATTTATTAATGAGCACTTATAAAGTGATTCAGTATTATTTAAGTGATATTAAATATTTTACAACTGATAAAGTTATGATGGTAACTTAAGTTCTCGATTTTTATATAGATATTTATTAACTTTTTTAAAATAAACTTACCATGTCAAATTTTACTCAACTGTCTTTGTTCGATTTCTCAGTTTGAAGCCCATGAGAATTTTCTATTCGCCAGGTGACATTTCATATTACGGTTGTGACAGAGAATCTACTCTAGCCAATCATAGTTTTGATTTCTAGTCTATAAAAACATATACAGAAACTTGTTATAACTTTGTTTCTCATCGCAGTGCATTAGTAATATTTTTAGCTTTTGAGAGTTACAAGAGGTTTTTAACGCAGTGTCTGATGTTTTTCAAGTTTTGTTTTTGCAGATATTATTTGAAAACCAACAAACAACCTGATTTTTTAATGTACATTTGCTTTATAATATTTGAACAATATTTA
>QLSS01000073.1:213418-231423 GCA_024372645.1 Trichomalopsis sarcophagae
TTAGCGAAGAGCAGGGTGAACGCTTTCACCAAGCCATAAAGGTGATGTAAACTCGATATCAGTGTAGGTGGGATGAAAATATGCTTAAGAGTGATACGCAAAAAAAAGATAAAAAACGTAAAAGGAAACCTTTGCACAGATCATTTGAAGAAAAGAGAACTCGTTACAGCACCAAAAAAGAAAATGAGTAAAAGACGCTTATATAAACTCTAAAGTTAGTTCTGAAATTTATAAAATTTTGACATATATAAGTTAAAAACATCGTTAATATACGTTAGAAAACAGCCCTTATCAGGGCTACATGATGTACAAAATCCGCTCGTGCAACCTCCTCGTGGTGTACATCGGGTTACGCTAATGCCGACGGTAACATTTTTTTAATCAATAGAAACATTGAATCTTATAAAATTAATAGATATATATCCATTCAGAAATTACTTGTCATGTATGGTCAGTGAAATGACAATCATAGATGGTGGTTTATCCCGCTTTAAGGTCTCTTTTGAAATTAAGCAGATGTATACAGATTGTACAAAAGCGTACAAATATATAGAATTTTTTCGCCTAAATAGTTCTTTCTCAATTAGAACTTGGGATGACCTTGATCCTGACCTGATAACGTCAAACTAACCGCGGTTTTGGATTCAGCGACCACTAAAACCTAAATGTATGATGTTTTTCTCTGCTTAAATGATTTGTTTCTCAATTTGACCTTGAAATGACCTCGATCCTGACCTGGTAGAGTCGTCAGATTAAAATAACTAATTTTGGTTGTGTGGCTGTAAAATCAACAGTAAAGTTTATGAAAATGGTTGAAAGTGTAACTTGAATTAATGTTTACCTAATCCTTTGGGATCAAGTTTTCTATGTTTCACACACGTAGACCTTCACTCTCAGCAATTATGAGGTATATTCACTTATACCTCTGGGTTCTGTATGGCTTTTCTTACCTACAAAATCACTGAACTTTACACTTTTTTAAAATCTTCACTACGCTGCTTTGAGACAAACACTTAACTTTTTTCTTTTTGGGGTTATAACATATAAGATTAATTTAAAAACACTTTTGAAAAATATCAGCTTTTTTATGTATTAAAACATCAGCTGTGTTTACTCAGTGTATTTCACATCCCAGGACTGTATCAGCTTCGTTTTAAATTATTTGCTGTCTGCTATAGCAGAACAGCAGAACAGTCGCTCTGTCCTTCTTCGACATATTGATTCTAACCTGTCCATAGGTGGCGCGCGGGCGCGCGATATTTGAATTCAAATAAATGTCCTTACGTTTCGATCGAAGCCTTATAGAAGCGAAACTAGAAATTTATCCCGAAAATATCGCAAAAAATATCATTAATACACTTAAATTTATTTAAGTGTGTATGATATTAACTATGATATCAACTTAACTGTATATGCGGAGCATAATATACGTATATACTACGGTAAAAAAATAGTATTTTCAACATTTACAATACAAACTTTATTCAGATTGAATTTATAAATTATTATTATATAATATTAGACAAAAACTGAAAATACGCAATTTTACGCAAAAAGAATAAAAATTTTGTTTTAGTATTTTGCTTATAACTTTAGGGAGGGATTTTTTTTTTTATAAACGAGTTTCAGAAGCGTGTTCTACCGAAAGTTTCTAACAAAATAAGTAATAAAAATCGATTTTTTCAAAGTTTACAAGGACAAGTTTAGGACCGGTTTACATATCCTAAAATAAGTACTTTTCTGTCGGGAAATACGAAGAGGGCAATAATACTATGGTAGTAGCCATGTGCGTCACCACGTAAGTCCACCCACCCGAAAACCATGCCCGGAAGAACAGCTTAAATCCAATGATATTTGGACTACAGTGATTTTTGTTCTTTATTTATAAATAATTTTCTTAATTTCAAACAAAACAAGATTGAAAAGGTCCGAACACCGAAGACTAAAGTTAAAAAATTTCTAGATTTTGAGACTTGTGAAAGTTCATCAGGCACGACCGCGACACGGAGTGCCTTATAGTTTTGTCATCGAAAACTGTGTGTAACTCACGAAATTTTCGACCGATCGAGCTGAAATTTTGGGAGGAGTCTCCTCTTGCACAAGCCAAAAAACTATTTTTTTTATTCCGATCGTCTACGTTTTTTTAAAATGCGGGCACTATTTCATCAATTTTTGCGTGTTTTTTGAATAAAAATTTTGGTTACACGATTATCTCTAAGAGATTTTTGTCAATCGATAGATCTAGAAATGATTTTTGATACATATAATTAAATAACAATTTCGGTGTGACACGCCCTATCTGGCCTAAAAACCCAAAAGCGAAGCGCAAGCATCAGGCAATATCAAGGCGAGAGCAAAGCGCGATCGTCGGTGGATCGAGCGAGCGTGCAGCGCGAGCGTCAGCAGTCGTGCCTTACACGAAAAACGCGAAGCGATGCAAGGCGTTAAGGCTGCGTGTGGCGCGCTAGTTTTTTTTTTGGATTTCATAATATCCATAATTTTTTGTTGAAACTGGTACCGGTATCAAAATAACAATGTATTCATCAATAAATACACCATAAGACATTACTTTTATACTTTCTGGCAGGAATTTAAGTCAAAGATTATGAAAAATCAATGTAAATCACATTTCCTAATGTGTGCGCGTAAGTCCATTGTTTCAGGAAAAACCGCCCCACTAGAAGGGTTTGCTAAGTAACCCCAAATAACCAAACAACGAACACGAATTTTAGGGACCGCGAGTGGATACGTTTTCAGATACCTGATTGAACTGCTAAACTGTTGCGACTCATTTCTTCAGATCCGATCTTGCAGAACATGATGAACATTAAAATCGCGTTTTCTCAATAACACCCTCAATAATAACCCACAGAATTATCTACCTCATCTCTGTCAAGTCTAGTCGGGCATTATACTTTGTCTTTTTGACGGATATGGCGATTGAGGCGACACACATTAGTCAGTGCCGGTATCTAACTTATTTCTTTCTCTTTCGTTCAGTACGCCTACAGTTATTGCGTGGGTACTTGATAATGCTCTCTCTCTCTCTCTCTCTCTCTCTCTCTCTCTCTCTCTCTCTCTCTGCATGCGAAATACTTTGGCGTAGTATTAAAGTATTTATAGTTTTTCCAAAAATACTTTTACTAGATTAATCTGATTCTACTAGACGCACTCAGTATACAATATATTCGTGACTATTAGCGATGGATTTTTTGTTAGTCAATTCCTTTTTTTATTTAACGAATACATTTTGAAACTTAAATTTCTGCTTTAATACTTTTTGAATAACGACGACAACAGCATTTGGGTCATGGATTCCGGCAAATGGCAAACTTATCTGAAAAAATAAGGCCGTATTTATCGATAAATAAGCCTACTATCCACTGTTTATATGTTCCATAAATCGTTTTCTATCAATTAAGCATAATTTATCACACAACGAGCCTGAGCTATCCTTGTTAGTTAAAAAGAGCTTCGTCTACGCTCAATTCTATGAAATTGTTTGTTTGAAACATTACTACTTTGTAAAACAGGTGATTATGAGATGTCCTTTATCCTTTAAAGGAAATTAAGTCATGCAGAAATGTCCTGAAGATTATACTAATGAAAAATTATGAAAGTTTACAAGCATTTCCTAATTTGCATTCAAAATAATTATTTGATTTATTATAAGCAAAAATGTTCACAATATCAGCATGCAATATATAAATATAATATTTATCACGAGTTCTGAGACAACTATCAGCCTTTATACATGCATTATAGGGAAGGGAGATAACGGGTTTCTTTTTATAATTTGTAACAAGTGACTCCTCATAATAGACGCATCACTGGAAAAAGTCACATTTGCAGGATCCCCTGTTAGCACAATATTTGTGAAGCATAGGCGCCACAACTTCTACCATCTGGCTGTATCGTTTTAACTTTGATAAAAATGATATTTCTCTTTTGGAGTGTTGGAATTCATAGATAATTCGTTTTCGTTTCTACGAACTTGCCACCAGTGTAACCAGGCAAGCTATCATAAATGCGAATAATTGATTCATCGTAGTAGGCCAATCGCTAATGATTCAGGCAGGAACCTCCTAAAATATCAATACTTGTTTTTGCACTGGTTCAACAGCAATATGGAAATATTGATAGATTGTACATTGGACCTCGTAATTAACATATTATTGTACAACATTTAAAAAGACATCTAGAACATCATCACTTATAGGTTTTATCTAAAATCCTATCACTGTAGTCATCAATGTCTGTTAATGCTCCTTTTGTATTTAAGTAAGTTGTTATACTTTCTACTGCCTTTGAGTCGAAAGCATCAGGAGTTGTATTAAACCCTTCAAATGTATGGAATTTACTAGATTAATAAATAAACCGTTCAACTTAATTTGTTTGCACGAGTGTTCACCTAGTTCTGTGCGTGCAATATCTTCTTTTTCCCGACCGTATGCCATAGCAATTGTATCTTTAAGTGTGAGGAATAGAACTGATTTTATTAAATTGCTGCACGATGTATGTGCTCTCATGCGACATATTCGACCAAAATTAGATGCAGTTAACGTATGTTTTCAAGACTCATCCACAAATCAGAATTGTTTTGGTCTCTTGTTTCAACTTCAATGTTTAAACAATTCTTCTGATTTTCTAATAGTTTTTTCATAATGATCTTCTTTTAATAATAATAATTGTTTTTGTGGAAGGTCTGGTTTTTCACATTTTGGTCCGTAATTTTGATCAGTTTTACTATAAACAAATTTTCTTTTTCTTCCATTTACAATTCTGTCCATTCCAGTTCTAGCAACCTTTGCTTTACGCTTCGCTACTACAGCTTCTAAAGAGTCTGGAATTTCTTTTCCCATATTTCTGAAAACTTCTAAGTATGCTACTTGTGTATTGTGCTGTAGTACAGCGATTGTCACTCGCGTATTGTACTGGTTACTACATCCTAAATTGATACGTTTTCCGCAAACTTCTTTAGCAAAAATATTATTAAATGATTCTACTAAGTTGTTTGTAACTTTATGTAATAAGCTTTCTACTTGATAGGCTCCTCAATTTTTTCATAAAGGTTGAAAGATTTTAAATAAGGTACATAATTTATTTCCGATTTAGAAGAATCCTGATTTTCATAGCACTTTTAACCAAACTCTTTACATCTTTTATGTTCCCCGAAGACATGACTTGGTACATTTAATATTCGTCTTCGCAAACTCTGCATTTTTTTTCCCATGTTTTTTCGGTGCCCGCTAGTACCTCGTCGACTTAATAAACAATTGTTTGCCAAATTTAAAAAAAATTTCCTTTACCATATGATTTGTACATTCAATTTTTTGAGATACAATATTAAATTCTCGGTACTGGTTTGCATCAATTATTATGAAAATTATTGTCACCATCCCTAACAAAATATTTATATATTAAGTTAAGTTTACTTTCGCTTTGCTGAAAACCCTCGACTAAGGCTTGTGATTCCATTAATGTTGAGGATGATGAATATGGGAAATTTCGATAAAATTTATGTTTTTTGGAGTTAGACCTTGTGTTTCTGCCCTAAAAAATTTTTTACAATATTTATTTTTAATGCCGACAAATAAAACTTTTCCTGTCCTTTGTCCGATAATTGCCCCTAAATCAGACAAATAATCATACTTATTACCCGTATGATCCAACTACTATCAACTATTACAGTAATAAAGGGTACACCATTCTTATCAACGTCACCAGCTTCCTTGGCTAATTTCCATTTTTCTTCTTTGGCTTTCTTCATACTTTCAGCGCTTATCTTTTCTAAATGCATAAGAAGCTTTTCTTGCTGATATTGAAATGTTTTATCAGTAATGTAAGAAAGACCCATACAAGCTAATAATTCATCGACATGTGTAACCAATATCTTCTACCAAGGTACCCAGGACGGAAGCTAGATTAAGTTCCATTCGATTATCGGATAGGTCTTCTGATCATACACAACATCCCCTACTATTACATCTCCGACATTGAAAAATGAATTGTGATCGCAAACCCCCATGAAAGTTTGTTTCTTTTTGGAATACCCAATCTTCTAATCGACACTTTTTCGATTCGACATTGCATTTTTTCCCGCAGTTCGCACCAAATGTAATTAAAATCAACAATGCGGTGACCATTTATTTTACCTTCAATAAAGTTTTTAAATTTATTGCAACACTTATTTCTAACCCTTATTTTTGAATCATTCATGTGTAAAGACCGTATTTAGGATTAAATGCGGGCTGCGCAGTTCGAACAAAGAATTATTTAATTTGAGTAGAAACTAGCCGTCGGCTCGAGAGCCTTATGTTCTGGAAGTAACAAGGTTAGAAATTGTCTAATATCGATAGTTAAAATAATGAAGCTATGCCGCGGACCGTATAGTTAGATATACGCGACTTGTCGTAACCAGCTGTAGTCCCACTGTATATATGCGGACACACAGGGACTGGCGAGTCGCTGGAGTGCTGCGTCGCGCAATTTGTTGTGTCCCGCAGTTTGCACGAGCGGACTTTGTCGCGGTAGCGCGAGGTGGACGAGTGGACTCTGTCCGCTTGTCCCCGGTTGCCGATATCTAGGCTTAGCGGCGGACACTTCTTGTCCGCTACTTATTTTACTGGGGACGTAGTGTCTCTGGTATTCGATGTTGGTCCGTCTCCCGCGCTTACCTTCCTTGTGTCGCCAATGGATGTAGTTTTTGAAGGGTTAGGGTATTAGTTTATTATATAAATGATTTATAACGCGGGTTTCTCTTGTTATTGTTATTTATTGGACACACCCGAGCACTTCAGACGCAGTTGTTTTACAGATCACTTAGCTTTTTATTTATGTTGTTTTAACTTATTTCGTTGATGTTAATTCGTAGTTCTTATCCTTTAATAGTTATGCTAATTAGTTCGCAATAAATGATAGACTTACACTCACAATCGTATCTACCGCACACTGGATGTTAGATAACTCCTTCGAGGCACGGCGGATGTTGACTGGTATTAGAATTACACGATTACTCGTGGCCGATGAAACTAACTCTAATGCAGCTGTGATGTCCCATTAACGCCGGGTTGCAATTCGGCGGTCCTTCAAACTTAGACGTGCTCTACGATCGGTCAACATGGTACGCGAGGGCCTATCGTTATAGACGAGCGGAATTAACCTGTACTCTACAGTGTATGAGCGGAATTAACCTGTACTCAACGTATGGAGCGGAATTAACCTGTACTCCACACTTACACTGTCTATAACGTTGCTTCTCCAAGGTACGCAAGGCACTGCCGTACTACCGCTTAGTCGTTACTCAAAAGGCACTGCGTGGATCGGCTCCAGGGTTTTTAAAGACTCGGTGCCGATGCAAGCAGTTGTAAAATTTAGATGGTGAAGATAGCTGTAAACCAATCGACATTCGCCACAGGAAGGAAGCTTGTACGCGAGTGCTGCAATCGATCGCGCGCTGGTAGTGCTGACTCGCAGGTCAGTCACCGCTCCGGCTTTTGGCGTTCGGTTGCGCAAGGACACGACTGCAGTGTCTTTGTTGGCTACGCACGCATACATACATGACGTCTCGCGTATACACACATGCGCCCGTATGTTGGATATAACATGGCACATTACACATGCATTTGTTACGTTTATTTTTTAATTTGTTTTTGTTACAAATACTTTTTCTTCGCCTCCTTACTAATTTTTTTAGTAATTCTCGCATCTTTCGAAGTCTTTCATTACATAATTTATAATTATTTGCTAATGATAGGTTGTTGCTGTGAATAGACTTGAAAAATTACAAAATGCATAATAACAAAGGACATAGGCAAATCAATGACATAAACACTTTTGTGAAAACCGATCTTTTCTTAGTATCATTTTCAATTTCAACGTGTCCTGTAAGAATTTTGTTTTTAAGGTTCTCTTTGAAAACAATTTAATTTTTATCTGAAAACTGTTCATCAAAAAATGATTCTGATTTATAATTATTCCTGAATGATGATGCACAAAAATTATTTTCAAATTGTGCTTCCTTAGAAAAATTACCAACATCAGCAGGCAAGTAATTATTGCTTTTATCATTCTGAGAGATGAGAAAAGCATCGAATGTCACTTCTTGACAGTTTTTTTCAATGGATGTTTCAGGACTTTCAATTGTTTGACATGCAGGACTATTAACGACAATATCGTTAATGTCCGGATTCCATACACTATGCTTACCTTCATTAGCAACTTTCTGCACGCATCGTCTCGCAAAATCGTCGGCCAAAGAGTTGGTTATTCTTCCATCAACACGTCTAAATAAAAAAATTATCAAGTAACAATTCATTTTTAATAAACTTTTGCAGAAAAATGTATATTTAAAAAAATGCACCTACATACATTAAAAGCTGAAAGGAAAGCAATTATGTAACTATATATCGAATATCAAGGACGGAACATGAAGTTTTGTAGACCGAGTGTGAAGTTTACAGTACGAGAAAAAAGTAGAATAGTGACTAACTCACGGAAATATAAAAAAATTATAGTAATGTATACAATGTTTACACAATCATCAATAAATAACAACATTTCTTTCCGGAAAATAATCAAAAGATATTGAAATGCCGAAAAAATCCTCAAATTAATATTGCTTAGTTAATTGATGTTAGTTAATCTAACCTAAAAACAGCTGCCAATTTATTGGCACGTAGCTTCCTCCAACTAAATTTATAGTTCCAATAGATAAAATATTATTTAAATATACAATGTTAATGCTTTTTTAAATATTTTCAATGTCGATTATTTTGCTGAAGGAGCAATTGAAAAATAATACAAAATATTGTGGATCTGAATAAGTTGGAATGCGTTTAAGCAAGCCATCTGCGCAAGGATTGTCAGTGCTCATGTACTATATGTCATACTGGTGTGTGTGTGTGTGTCTATATATATATATATATATATATATATATATATAATAAACTATCAAATGATGCTCAATATTTTGCATATTTGATAATCGAAAAAGTGAAAAATTGTATGATAAAACACAGAAACAAAGAAGACTCATTATTATCTTTCACAGTAAAGTTGATATTATAAAAATCTAAAAAGTATATAGGGGTCTTTAAACTTTATTGTGCGCGTAAACACACGCGCCAAAAAGCTAGCAATGCAGAATAATAACCTAATAAATAACACTTCACCACGAAGTTTAGATTAATATTGCAGCGTACAGGACCCTACAGCGTGAGAGCACTCAGTGCGCACGAATGTCTGCTCTCTCACCGTAGATCACAAAGGCTATACTCCAAGAGAAGACTGATACAATAATTAGACCTCTTTCTAGTGACCTATAACATCGAGTGCTGCATTTTCGCAGGACAAGATGATGGGTGAGTCTGGGCTTTGAAGACGTGATATTCTATGCTTTTATTGGGAATAGTCTGTATGGTGTGAGAGCCACAGTTGCTGTTTGGCGAATGAGCTCTCACACCGTACACCCACAAAGTTGAACTTACAAAAGTCTTAAGTATAAATATGAATTCTTGAACTTGATATTGCGCATTAAGACATGCACTAAAAGGCAAGCAATGTATAATATTTGCCAAAAATCAATTCTTCACAATGTCCAGAGTAAAATTACAGCGTGCAAGACCCTACGGCGTGAGAGCGCTTGGGGCGCACGAATGTCTGCTCTCTCAACGTAGACAACTCCAAGAGAAGACTTATATAATTATAAGACTTCTCTTTTGTGACTTTGACTGTGATATTGAGTGTTGCATATGCGCAGGACAAGTTGTGTCAGGACATTCGAGACGCGATATTTCGTGTATGTATTGACGAGAGTCTATACGGTGTGAGAGCTACAGTTGCTGCTCGACGGATGCTCTCACGCCGTACACATAGAAAGTTGAAATTACGAAAGTATAAAATTATAGTGGAAGTTTTAGAAGTTTAGCTATAATAATCTCAATATCTCTTAGAGGAACACGCAAAACCCTGACAGGTTATATCGTATTAAAAAACAATATACCTGCATGCATATAACAATGTGATACTCACAAATATAATTGAGAATGGGAATGGTAAATTAACGCTATTCACACTAAATCAAAGTTAAGAAATGTGTTTGGATTACTGTAATCTCTTTCATTTATCCATTCGAAATTATGACATGTTATTAAGAAATTATTTTGTTTCGTATTTAGTAAGAAATGCTTTAAATAATAATAATGGAGAAATAATTGAACCTTGAAACCATACTCTATATTTTTCAAATTTCCCGCCTAATTTATACATGCAAATCCCGTTTTCATGGAACTGTGATCGAAAAGAGATACAGTTCACTAGCTTGTGGTATATCAGGCTTATTCCTGTAAATGTCCTTCCCGCCCGAATAAAGAAGAAGAAGGAGACTAGGAGAGACTATGGAGAGAAGGCTTAGGAATAGTATAACACTTAGGAGAAGTATATAGGAAGAGTATAAAATAATTACTGTTGTTCCATATGGGTTAGGTTAGAAAGTTTCGATTTAAAAGTTTAATGCCATTAGCTTTATGTGTACGTTATTTTTCTAAGTCTTCGTGCCTTTCTATTAAAAAAAGCAAGATCAACGTTCTTGAAATATAATAGTTTTTAAAGGTTAAAATAATTTTGTTTATAACCTATCTTTATTTTTAGGTTATCAATATAGGATTTTAAGAAAAATTCACCTGAAGTCATAAGCCATCAAATATTGGATATGCATAATCATTGCTAAGGAATATGCCATTATTATCGAATTCTCTGAGAAAAGAAACAAAACTCCAAGAGAAGACTGATATAATTATGAGATATTTCTTTCGTAACCTGTGGTATGAAGTGTTGCATTTTCTCAGGACAAGTTAAGTCAGGGCTTCCGAAACGTGATATTTTATATTTTTATTGAAGAGTGTCTATACAGCGTGGGAGCCACAGTTGCTAATTGGTGGATGCTCTCACACCGTACACCTACATGAGTTCTTGAACTTAATATTGCGCTTGAAGACATGCACCAAAAGGCAAGAATGCATAATATTTGACGAAAAGCAATTTCTCACAATGTTCAGAGTAAAATTACTGCGTGTAGCACCCTAAAGCGTAAGAGAGCTCGGTGAGCACGAATGTGTGCTCTTACCCTGTAGATCAAAACAGCTATACTCAAGGAGATAGCTTATGAAATCTCTCTTCTGTGACCTGTATTAAAAGTTGTAAGCATTGGATATGCGGTTCGAAATTTGGAGCGAAATTTTTATTGATCTTATATAAACAATTTTTTTATAACGATCCATAGCTCTTAAGCGGCACTGTATTATCATCTTCTTCTTATTCCTTATTGGCAATAAGTTACACTCGTGCTGCTATTACCCGCCATTTTTGATTATGAAGACGCGAGAAGATAGGATAATGCAGTCGAAAAGTATTAGTAGCGCCATCTGATTCAGTATTGTCAACTTTAATTATCATGGTCTCCGTGCAGCTCGTCCACCTCGTGCCGTATTTCGTTGTTTGCAAATATTGTTGAAATATTCGAGCAGATTTACATACGTCAACTTATTTAATCGTATAAGGAACCCTTATCCACAAAAGTTTGTGAAGTGCAGTGCTTGGCTAGTGCAGTAAAGACGAAACTAGCTGTGGTACTATTAATATGCATTTTGTCTCCGCTATAAACGTATTTTCCGTTGTTTGTCGAAAAGATGTTATTAATCATCAATATTCCAAATGATAACAATTTTTTCGACAAAACCTATAATATTTTAATACACCTTAGTTAGGTTTGTTAAGTGTTATGTAAAATCTGTTTTATTTAAAAAAAAAATTGGATGAGAATTAAACCGCAAATATACATTTAAAACCTTAATTTTAAACTTCTGACTCCCGACGTGCCCATTCGTGCTCGTAACCTATCTGCTTTGGAAGCTCAATTAACGTTTCGCTAATAAGACTAGTTCTAGCAGTTGAGCAGATCTGCAGCCAACGTAGTACAATGTAAGTGCTAAACATAAAAACAGACCACTCGCCTACAATACCATTCTCTATATAATAGCAACCTTTGTCATTACATCTAGACCAGTTCGATTATTGCGAATTATTGTTTCCAAAGAAACTTTCATGTGGCTACTGAAAGCTGATCTGTTATAGATCATAAAGGTAGTAAGGCAATGATGGCTCTAAGATTTCTTATGTCAAAGCGTTGTCATCGTCATAAATTAACTTTTAAAAAAGTAAAAGGTTAGGTACGTTTGGTTTATTCTACAAAATTATTATAGATGTCATAAAAATAGTAAGCTTTTTGATAAACAAAACAACTTTTTGCTACATCTTCATTATGATTACGTATAATAAACTCGACTTTGTTTGATTAATCTCAATTCTTTTCTATCTGTCATATAGTTGCTGCATGTCACAATTAAGGGAGTCTGAAACCCAACTTTTACCGACTGAGTCAATTGAACAAGTGCACGTCAAAAAATTACTTAAAACTAAACAAAAACACAATGAATTATGAAAACCAAAAGTTAATCGACCTTTCTATTATAAACACAGCGACGTGTAGCCTGCTCGGTTACACGCGTACACGAGCACCACACTATTCTCGCTAATTAATGTTGTTCCCTGCTGCATTCATTCATGCAACAGAGAAATAACAACACTGTTTGTCGTAGCGCCGAGGAAGCTAACCTCACCTGCCTACCGGAGCCTCCGGTAGGGACTGATCTGTTCACCCCTCCTAACCCCGAAGATGAATCTCACACACGAATTGCTAAGTCTCTGTATCCGTATTCGTTGTTCAGTAGACGCGTTCAGGATAGTCACAGCACAGTAATCGATGTGCAGTTGTATAAGTGTCTCAACTAGCCTTCTGCGTAGAGTTTCAGTGGTGCAGCCCCTGATAAACCCCAGGCTATACAGGGCTTTGTTGACTTTTTTCATGATAGCATCCACCTGCGGTTTCCAAGTAAGTTTGCTATTCAACACCGAGACTCACGACTGTCTCACTGAATGGGACGATCACTCCGTCCGGCAATGGAACCCCAGGCAAGTTCCATGATTTAATATCATTAACATTCTTCATGGACCCTAAAAATATAGACTTAGTTTTGCCGGAGTTAAGTTGCAGACCGGAGCTCTCCGCCCAGCCAGAAACCAGCCTTGCCGCTTTGTAGGTCGTTGACATAGAGGCTAAACAGCAATTGTCCTAGGACAGAACCCTGTGGAACTCCCAGATTGGTTTCAAGCCACTCTGAAGTTCCGTTTTTATTCGAAATCACCATCTGAGATCGCCCCTGTAAATATGATTTAATCCACAGGAGTGCCGCCCTAGAGAACCCCAGCTGTCTCAGCTTAGATAGTAATTTCGAAGGTGGGATGGTGTCAAAGGCCTCGCTGAAGTCAAACAGCAGCATAATCGTCACCTTCTTTTTGTCAATAGCCATGCGTACGTCGTCGGTCACTTTTAATAACGCAGTCTGTGTGCTGTAGTGTTTTCTGAAACCGACCTGTAAGGGGTCGATTATATTATTTTTATTAAGATACTCCATGATCTGGGTGTGCACGATCTTTTCGAGCACCTTTGAGAGGAAGCAGAGCAGTGCAATCGGAAAGTCCTTAACGTTTGAAGGAGCGCTGGTGTTTCTTAGCGCGATCAACTGTACCTGCTTCCAGATACTCGGAAAGATCCCCTGAGTAAAGGAGCAGTTAAATAGATTAAGAATGAATTCGCCAATAATTGGGAGGGCCTTGACGACCACCCCACATGTAATACCATCGACACCCCTCGCTTGCGAAGAAAAATGTGATTTAGCAAGAACGACGTCACTCATACTAACAGGGCTAAAAGTAAAGCCTTCCTCGCTTGCAAGTAAAATAGTGTCCGTTGCATTGTCTATATTTTCTAGGGGTGATACCGATACTCCCGAGAAGTGCTCGTTCAGCTCCCCGGCGTAAAACCAAAAAACTCCTCCTTTTTACTCCCAGGCAGGAGGCCGAGATGACGCATTACCTTCCAGATATTTCTATGTTCATCAAGGGCGTCTGATAGTTATTGGCGAAGGAAGAACTCACGAAGTAGTGTCAGAGTTTACGTCCTTTTCAGTGACTGTCATGCGTTTCTTCTGTCGTCGATGATGTTTCGAGCCGGCCTGACACACCGTGAGAATGGCCTGCAAATTGGCAGCAGATGCGAACACGTGCGCGCGCCCCCCCCCCCCCCCCCTACACCTAGCCAGGAACATGCCACCCGCGTGCCAGACGTACTTGAAGCCCTGTCCCTGTGCAATGGGCCTCAAGTTTTTGAACTGCGAGAATTTTTCTTGGGACAACATTTCATTTATAAAGACTTTATGTATGGACAAGCAGGCAGCAGCCTCCGGGTCTAGAACACCGGGTTTGACGTCATTTGTGGCAATGTTGATTTTCTTCAGGGCCGAAAGGACGGCTCCGAGCAGTGCGAAGGCAGCTACATCCGAGATTTTCTCGTCCGAATTATCCACATCATGTATTAGACCATTGATTATGACCTCGCACCCCTCGGCACCGCCCCTCTCCGACCCCGCGCTGCCGCCAGTAGGTGCTAACCGAGGAGAGGAGCATTTTCGTGCTTCCGCTACCTCGGTGGCTTCACGATCGATGATAATACCAGGACATGGTTCTGGCGAGCACGATGAAGCTTTCCGAGTAGTTGTTGCGTTTGTTGCAACTCGTCCCTAAGAATACTATTTTCATTCAGGAACAGCTTATTGGCGTCAAGCAATCTATTTAACGCACTGATGTTATCGGCTAGCTGGGTCTCGAGAGCAAAGATACGGGTATTCAATTACTCCGTTCCGACTGTAGTAAAACTTAAAAGTATTCCGAAATTTGAAAAACTGAATAATATTTCAGTAAATGTATACATGCTTAGAAAGTATGGCCACAAATTCGAAGTAACACCTTGTCATATTACGACAGAGAAGAAGGAAAAACATCCAAACCTTCTCATCATTCAAGATTTTTATATAGATGAGCATGAAGAAAATAATCGTGCTGATGAAGGTGACATGCCTAAATATCATTACGTTTGGATAAAAAGTATGTCTCGACTTTTGAGTTCTCAAGTGTCTAAAACTCATTTAAAATCTTACCATTGTGAAAGGTGTTTACAAATATTTTATACCGAGGAAAGATTGAAAATTCATGAAAGCGATTGTAAAAATTTAAATAATTGTCGAATAAATTTACCTGATTGTAAGAATAATATTCTCAAATTCGAAGATTACAGTAAGAGTGAAAAGGTTCCTTTTGTTATTTATGCGGATTTTGAATGTTTATTGAAACCTACTGAGAATGAGAATGCTTTCCAACTGCACGAAGCATACAGCATAGGATACTTCATAAAATGCAGTTTTGATGATAGCTTATCTGGCTATAGATCATACATAAGAAAAAATGAAGAAGAAGAGACAGCTGCAGCATGGTTTGTTCAAGAATTAAAGACAATTGGTGAAAAAATTGACGTACTCTACAAGAATCCAAAACCAATGAGACTTACAGATTTAGAGGAAATATCTTTTCGGAGATCATCAACTTGTCATATATGTCGGAAACCATTCACTAGTGAAGAACTTGCTGTACGAGACCATTGTCATCTCACAGGGCGGTAAGATTTCCTTCTCGATTATATTCGAAATAAAGTAAACGAAGTTTTGTAATTCTAAGATAGATTTTCTTCTTCTTCAGTTTCAGAGGTGCAGCTCACAATTCTTGTAACTTGAATTATAAGGATTCAAGATTCATTCCTGTGGTTTTTCATAACCTCAATTACGACACTCATTTTATTTTAAAAGAGATTGCTACTTCTACGTTGATGAGAGGACGAGTAAATTTAATACCTCACAATAAGGAGAAATATATTTCTTTTACAAAATACGTGGATGGCTGCAACATTAGTTTTAGATTCATAGATTCTTGGCGTTTTCTACCTTCATCATTGGAAAAGCTCGCATCATATCTGAAAAATGTGCCAATAGCAGTAAAGGAATTTCGATCAGATGGACTTACAGATGAAAAGATAGATCTCCGACGAAAAGGTGTATTTCCATATGATTTTGTAAATGGATTAGATAAGTTGACGACTACAAAATTGCCAGAAAAGAATGATTTTTATAATAAGCTAACAGATTCTCAAATTGCTGAAGAAGACTATAAGCATGCTGTCCAAGTTTGGAATAAGTTCAATATTAGTACGTTGGGAGAATATTCAGATCTTTATCTGAAAATCGATGTTTTACTATTGGCCGATGTTTTCGAGAGTTTTCGAGAAACATCTCTTAAAGCCTATGATTTATGTCCTGCTCAATTTTATACGACTCCTGGACTAACTTTTTCAGCAGCTTTAAAAATGACAAAGGTAGAATTGGAGCTTCTTACAGATATTGACATGCTAATGTTTATCGAATCGGGCATTCGAGGTGGAATAAGTCAGTGTTGTAATCGATATGCCAAGGCAAATAATCCATATATGGGTTCTTCATACGATAAGGATCAGAAAACAAAGACTCTCTTATATTTTGATATCAACAATATTTATGGATGGGCAATGGTACAGCCTTTACCAGTTGGAAAATTTGAATGGATTGATTATGAGAAAAATCCAAGTTTTTTCAATACACCACCAGATTCTGATATAGGCTATTTTGCTGAAGTTGACTTGGAGTATCCTGAAGAAATATATGATGATCATAGGGATTTACCTTTTTGCGCAGAACATCTTGCACCACCTGGTTCAAAGCAGAAGAAACTTCTCACGACTTTGAATGACAAGAAAAGGTATGTCATTCATTATCGAGCACTTAAGCAGGTCTTAGATAATGGACTTCGATTAAAAAAGGTGCATAGGATTTTGAGTTTTGAGCAGAGGGCGTGGCTCAAACCATATGTTGAATTTAACACAGAAAAGCGAAAGCAAACAAAGAATGAGTTTGAAAAACTCTTCTACAAATTGTTAATTAATGCAGTCTATGGAAAGTGTATTGAACGAGAGCGGAAACGTGTAGATGTGCGATTAGTAAATAAATTTACAGGCAGATACGGAGCAGAAGCACGCATAGTTCTGCCAAATTTTCACAGTTGTGCAATCTTCGATGAAAATTTGGTTGCCATACAGCTGAAGAGGACAAGTATTACAATCAAAACACCAATATACGTTGGTCTCTCAATTCTAGATTTGTCAAAAACATTAGTATATGATTTTGATTATTCATATATCAAAAAGCGAGTTGGAGAAAAATGCAAACTCCTGTATACGGATACTGATAGTTTAATATATGAAGTTGAGGATGTAGATATGTATCAAGTAATGAAAGAAGATGTACATAAATTTGATACTTCTGATTATGATGAAAATAATCAGTTTGGAATTCCACGTGTTAATAAAAAAGTTCCTGGATTGATGAAAGACGAATGCTGTGGCAAGATTATGACAGAATTCATTGGTTTAAGAAGCAAAATGTACAGTATTTTGATTAATGGAGCCGCTACAGTGAAAAAAGCTAAAGGTATAAAATATAGTGTTGTAAAAAAATCAATCACGTTTGAAGATTATCGAAAATGCCTTCAGGATCTTGTTATTATAAAATTACACATTGTGCATACTGAAAAACAGGAAAAAATTGCTCTAAGTCCACACGATGATAAAAGATTCTTATTGCCTCATAGTACTGACACTTTGCCTTGGGGACATTACAGAATTATGGAAGAACAGATGGCGAAAGCTGCTATGCAAGTAGAGGGAGATGCGGTGGAGGGGATTGTGGTGGAGGAGAGGGGCAACAATGGCGAAGGACGAAAAAGAGAGGGAGAAAGTGAGTGGGGGCATGAAGCAACCAATGAGAATGCTTCGCGGGTGGGGATGACCAACCAACCTTGTGCAAAGAGACCAAGACTCACCTAACTCTAAAATAAGTAAGTTCTATTTCTTAGTTTTCTCTCTCTCTCTCTCTCTCTCTCTCTCTCTCTCTCTCTCTCTCTCTCTCTCT
>QLSS01000073.1:233195-257551 GCA_024372645.1 Trichomalopsis sarcophagae
TATAACATATCAGGGTGGAACTTCTTTTAAGTTCACCACATGCTAAAGACTGATAATTGTTAAATACTATTTATTTATTTCTTCAAACTTGTGTGCAATTTACATGAATATATACATTATTAAATATAAAAAAAACGTGTGCGTCACGGGACGCCCGACAGAAGTGATAACTTCATATGATATTTATAGAAACTATCAAATATAGAACTTGTTTAACGCATGATGGCAATAATAATTTTATAGTTATATTTTTTGTTAATCTAATAATTTATAAATGGATCAGGAATAAGTAAAACGTAATTTAATTTCCTTTTGTATGTAAAATATATATTTTATGTACAATATTTATCATTATTTAACAGTTTAAGTTGACTGGCTGGTATTTAACACAACAATATGATTATCAATATACACGTAAATATCACACTCGGTAATTGAAAAATCAAAATAACTATCTGTTTACTAATACAATTTAATAACACAATGTTCACTTCAAAAGTTTTACTAATGTAGAGGTTATGTTTACTGTGCACGCGCGCTAAGAGAAAAGTGTCGAGGAAAGAAAGGGAGAAATAGAGAGCGTCTGTAGTGGAGCATATCGACGACTGACTGGAAGATCGCCGTATCTCAGCCGAGGCTTCAGAAACGCCGTATCTGAGCCGCAGCTTCGGAAACGCCGTATCTCGGAAGCGATTTTTTTCCTCAAATTTTGTAGTGGCGTTAAATATGACGTAAAAATTTTTAAAATTTGCGTCAAAAATTCTGAAAAAAATCAGAATTATTTATTTGATTTATTATTTGACATTAACTACACTGTAAGTATAGATAATGTAGAAATTCGAGTAGAAAAACTTTTCATTTTACACCGATAATATCGCGATTTTGTAAACCTATTGGAATGGCCTGTCGTTGAATAGGCGTGAGATCTTTATAACCAACTTTGTCAATAATATCCAAGATTTCTTTAGGAAAACCTGATTCCTTCCACGACCGGATCGGATCAGAGGACACCCCAATTTCAAAGTATATAGGGGCGCGCCGTAGACAAATCGTACTTTGTACTTTTTCTTGCCAAAGCGGCGCTATCGCGCCCCTAGATAATTTAAATTTAATATTTTACTAATTCAACAGAAAAAAATTAAAACTCTTCGTTGTACTCGTATTTTTTACTTCTTTCCACCTCGCTAAACATTTTAAGTAAATATTATTCTTCCATAAATTTTACGTGTTTCGTAAAATGAAACAAAAACCTCTGCTGTTTTTCTACTCGAATTTATACATTATCTATACTTACAGTGTAGTTAATGTCAAATAATAAATCAAATAAGTAATTATGATTTTTTTTCAGAATTTTTGACGCAAATTTTAAAAATTTTTACGTTATATTTAAAATTTGCGCAGTGTTGCCACTACAAAATTTGAGGAAAAAATATCGCGTCCGAGATACGGCGTTTCCGAAGCTGCGGCTCAGATACGGCGTTTCCGAAGCCTCGGCTGAGATACTGCGATCCCGAAGCCACCGCCGGGATACGGCGTTCCTGAAGCCGCGGCTGAGATACGGTGATCTTCCAGTCAGCCGTCGATATACAGTATGCAAAAGAGAGAGGGCATGTAGACGCGAGCGAGTGAGAGAGAGAGCGAGAGAGAGAGAGAACACGTGCCAGTAGAGAGAGAAGAAAGCGCGCGCAGAGTGGGGATGTCTCCGCTGAGCCGCCGTATGCCTGCGAGAGAGGAAGCAAGAGACCGCAGGGTGGGGATGTCTCCGCTGAGTCGCCGTATGCGTGCGAAAGAGAAGGCAAGAGACGGCAGGGTGGGGATAGCCAGACATAACGGCGCCGTAACGCATTCCAACCAATTCACTCCGTCCCATAAGAAGTTATCACTTCAATAACAATTGCTTTCTTATTTATTTAAACCTTCAATAATTTATACAATCTCATTTTTATCTATCCAACTATTATGCTTGTCACTAAAACCTAACCATTTAACATATACGCGTTTACCACTTTTCTTTAAAACTTTTTCTACTAAATAAATTTCTGGATACATAGTTTTATGAATTTCCGTTTCATAAAAGCCACCAGAGACGGGTTTATCATAATAATCTTTGAGGTGGTATGTTACTGGATCTGTTTTTACAACTCGCGTTATTGTGAAAATTTCTGTTGACCAGTTTGGCGTATAACCTTTTTCAAAAACATTTTTTATCCTATTTATTCGTACTTTATCTATTACTTTAAATTTAGGTTTTTTCACTGGCGACTTTTCATTTGGAAAATGTCTCTTGACTTCTCGCTCATTTGCCAGTGTAACATTTTCAGGCTCGATTCCTGTTGTCCGATGTTTTCTTGAATTGTATGCTTTGAGCAAATTAGGTAGAATATCCAACCGTTTATAGCTTCCTTGTTTGTTGAATTCTGTCCACATTGCATTTTTTAACGTTCTATTGAATCGTTCGCATATACTTGCATGAAGATTACTATGCGAAGAGTATAAGTGTATATTGTGCTTTTTCATAAGTTTTTGAAAAATTGAATTGTAAAATTCTTTTCCTTGGTCAGTTTGTAGATTCTTCGGTACTCTTCCTTCTTTCAGTATTGACTTCATAGCTGTAGTAACATCATTACCACTCTTTGACTTGACTGGCACGGCCCATGCATACTTTGAAAATATATCTATGACAGTGAGTAAGTAATGAAAACCTTTATTCTCTTTAGAATATGGTATCATTTCTACAAGATCCGCTTGCCAAGTCTCATCTATTCCACGTATGTCATATTTTCTTCTCTTGTATCGCCGACGTGCTGGCTTGTGCAGCTCTTCAGCTACTCTTTGACGTTCCATCATCGTTTACAGTAGATGAAAATGCATCTGGAAATTCGTCTATACGAACTTTTAATTGTTTATTCACTTCTTCAATGATATAATCAATGCCAGAGTAATTGCGAAGAGTTGTACTATAAAGATAACGCAATTTTGTATTCACTTCCAATTGCTGTTTTTCAACTTGCTGCTTATATTCTTCTATAACTTCACCAATTCCAGCAATTTTATCAGCTATATAATTTATTTCAGTTTGTAGAATAACTTTCAGTGAGTGCAAGGTGATTTTGTATGATTGGGCTGTCCTAGGTTGCAAAGTCGCTTATTTTCTAAATCAAAATCACCGTCCGGTGTAAAATTGAAACCAATGCCTGGAGGACCGTGACTCACTTGCGAGCCCTCAAGTTTTCTTGAAAACACATCGAGACTCATGGTAGTACTGATGCAAAGAAGAAAGTTGCATGTCAATATATATGCCCAGCTTCGCGTAATTCCTCAATAATCGACTGGATTTCATTGACGTGATTATTATTTCCAGCTGATTGTTCGGCAATCAATAATCGAAGTCTCTCAGTAAGCTCGTTTGGATCATCCCAATAGACGAGATCAATGGAAGAATTTTTCTTAGCTATTTTATATTTAGGTATAAGTCCTCTTCCGCTGCTGTTTACATTCTTTTTACTCGGAGTGCTGCGGAACATTGGTGCTAAAACATTCTTATATTTATTACTTCTCGACATTCGTATAGATTCATCTTTGCTGAATCTTTTCCGATGAGCATTTGTTGCTTCCAATATCTTGCGATAATTTGCACGATCTGCTGAACTTAAAAGAAGATCATCCGGATATTTTTTAAATAGTAATTCCATTAGTCAATTCGTTTTAGGATAACTTTCATTTCTGACTTTGACATATTTATCATCAAATTCAATTTCTGAATCACCAATCATATACACTTCATCAAACTTTCGCACTCCGTATATATTATCAATGGTTCTACGGCTTTTATCTAGCATTGATAAAAAGTCTTCAGCTGATTCATTTTTTCCACTCGCGGATTTAAATGTAGAATTGGTTATTGTGTTAAAAACATCATCATTATTATCATTATCATCATAATCATAAACGGTATAATCCATTGAACTCGATCGATCGATTCTCATTCGTTTTTTACTGTTGTTTTGATCCAAAATGTGATTGGATGGTTGCTGTAGTGGGCTTTCACTTTTCATCTCAACAAGTTTCTCAAGTGGTGTGATGACTGGTTTTAGAGTATCACCGATGACTTTTTCAAAATCATCTTTCTCCTGTTTTAATAAAGTGTATTTTTTCTTAATAGCCTCACGAGCTCGCAAGAGCTCACTAAGAACATTCTTCTCTTTTGTGAAGTCTGACATGCTTACGTGGCGATGTCTACAACTGAACTGTAAGTTTGAGACTCATAATTCCTTTTTTATTGCAAAACAGTCAAATCCTTTTCTGTATCTACCCTCATTCATCTTTGTCAATAACGATGAATCCATATCTATCATTCTTCCAACATTCAGAACAAAGATTCCGAAATTCGTTGAAAGTTAAATCGGTATTCACATGATCTTCATAGATATGTTTAAGATTTACATCATCTTGTCGATAAATTACTAACAAATTGACATTATCTCTAATGAGATGTTTTCCTATATGAGCATAAGATTGACATAGATAGAAGCTATCTACACTCTTATGTCTTCCCATACAGAAGAATGTTCTGACATTATCCTGCTTCTCATATGCCACATCATCAAAAATCATTATTGAATTTGGAAGGGCTTCATCTGGAGATACTACAGATTCATGCTCACTGAAGGGAAGATATGATACTCCATCAATCGGATCCAGAACACTTTTGAGAAATTGATACTTTGGCTGATTCAAGGATTTAGAGTATACATACAAATTTTCAAACCTAAGACCATTGGGATGTGTTATTAAAGCCAATAAACTATTTGTTTTTCCACAGTTCGATGGGCCGCAGAAAACTGCTCGTATACTATCTGGTAGTAATTCAGTCACGGGGATGTTGACGTTCTGCTCGGTAAACTCCATGTTCACTCAACAGAGTCAAATATAACATTGAGCTCTCGAAATATAAACGCTCGTTTTATATCATGAATGTCAGTTGTGAATCAACACTCGAAGAGAGATGATCATACACAAATCTCAGAAACAGCCGAAAGGCTATGGATTGCTTGATAAAGTTATCAATAACTTACCTGTTGAAATGCATCTTCCTGGATATCAATACTGCGTCCCGGAACCAAATTGAAAAAGCGAATGAAAAGAGGAGATCCTGGCATTAATCCGCTTGATCAGGCTTGTAAAAAACACGACATAGCTTACTCCGATAAAAACGGAGATCGTAAAGCTGCTGACAAGATGCTTGCTGAGGAATCTATGCAGCGTGTTAGAGCTAAGGATGCTAGTTTTGGTGAAAAAGCTTTTGCTTTTGCTGTTAGCAATGCTATGAAATTAAAAGGAAAAACTGGAATGGGACTGAAATTTAATAAGTTAGTGACTGCAGCTAAAAAGTCAATGTCAACAAGTAAAAGTTCTCGCAAGGTTATTCAATCAGCCTTGAAGGGCGCACGTCAAGCTGTAAAAAGTGTAGGTGGAAAGAAAAAAGTTATCATTCCACGTGTTCTGCCGCTTCCATCAAAAATTGGTGGAGTTCTTCCTTTTCTCATTCCATTGTTCGCAAGACTAAGTGCTACCGGTGCTCTAGCAGGAGGTGCTGCTGGAATAGCTAAAGCAGTTAATGATGCTAAAGCTGCGCAGAAAAATTATGAAGAAAGTAAGAGGCATAACGAGACCATAGAAGCTATTGCTTTAGGCAAAGGTCTTCATCTTAAGCCATATAAAAGTGGAATGGGATTATTTATGAAACCTCATATCGGTCGTGGTCATCAAGTCAGTAGAAAAAAAAAAACTTCGATTTAACTTTGCCAAATCGTGCACTGACTGACTACGATCTAAAAAAATATGCTCATATGATGAAAATTTCAGATTTCCGCGGTGTTTTCATGAGAAATAATCTACCACCCGATGGTCCATGGCGTAATGAATCAGCAGTGGTAAACTTGGATGATTTTCAAAATAGAGGCACTCACTGGGTTTGCTATCGCAAACGTGGTCCTGAAGTACTTTATTTTGATAGTTTTGGTGATCTCAAACCTCCCAAGGATCTCATGATGTATTTTAACGTGAAGGAAGTGAAATACAATTACAAAAGATATCAAAATTTTGACTCATTTATATGTGGACATCTTTGTCTCTACTTCTTAGCTGGGAGACTATAAAAGAGATGTTCGCAGACGAATCGATTCATTAGCATCAAATCAGTCATGGAAGATAGCTTCACTCTGAGTCTCTCAGGTTTCACTCATCTGTCTTAGAAGCGCAATATTTTCCTTCGATTGAACTGCCACAGCATAAAAATTCTGTCTTGGGATTAGTTGAACTTTTAACATTCAACTCTATTCCCAACGTTGACCATTCAAATAATACACTTCATTTGGGCAAAAATAATATTATCACTATCCCTACGGGCAGCTATGAAATTGATGCTATAAATCAATTTTTACAAGAAACTTTGAAATCTAAAGGAATTGAATTTTCTTTGAAAGCTAACAACAATACTCTCAGAAGTGAAATTCTCTGCAGTCATCAGATAGATCTCAAACCTCGCGATTCAATAGGCCTTCTCCTTGTCTTCGCTCCTCGCATTCTCAAAGAGAGCATTCAACACAGCTCTGATTTACCTGTGAAAATTTTGAGAATCAATGCACTCAGAGTAGAGTGCAACTTTACTGCAGGTGCTTACATCAATAATAAGAAAGTTCATACAATCCATGAGTTCTTTCCCAGAGTGCCTCCAGGATATAAAATCTTAGAAGTTCCGTCTCATGTGATATATCTACCACTCAGTGTCAAGTGCATAGATCATCTACAAATTCGAATTGTAGATCAGGATGGAAATTTGGTGAATTTCCGAGGAGAGGAAATTACTATTAGACTTCACATCAAATCTGTATAATGGGTATCGTTTACAATTCTGGAACATATATAAGTCAGCCATCATGTCAACCAGTCATCAGTCGACCAAAGAAACTCAAACCGTTAACACGGAAGAGCATTCAGTTTCTGAAAAGCCTAGGACTAAAAGTTCGTGGAAAAAATTCACGTGTATAATTCTTTGTTGCTTCCAGAAAAATGGACGAAATTCTAAGCATTCAATCAGGTGTCGTCTTCGATGAGTCTATTGCTCATTACGAGGTACACGCCCATCAACCATACTCATCATTAAGCTTTGATAATAGTGATGAAATTCGTATTTCTATACAACATCAAGATCTATGCCTCTTACCATCGCGTAGTTCTATCCACGTATGTGGGAAATTGAAACTAAAAGATGGTTTAACAGCACCAACTAAAACTAAATTCGTGAACAATGGCATTTGTCATCTGTTTGATGAAATTCGTTATGAAATTAATGCTGTGCAGATTGATAAAAGTAAATATGTTGGTTTGAGCAGTCTCATGAAAGGATGGACTTCATTTAATTCGAATCAGAATAACATGCTAGAAAACGCAGGCTGGCTTGGTGATGAAGAAGATACCAAAACGTTTGTCGATGAAAAGGGAAACTTTGACGTAGCGATTCCACTGAGTATGATCTTGGGCTTTGCAGGAGACTATAAAAAAATTATAGTTAATATGAAGCATGAGCTCATTCTTACAAGATCGAGAAGCGACTTAAATGCAATAATCCAGAATGGAACTACATCATCTGGCGTAACTACTTATGAAGATTGTGAAGTAAAAATAACGAAGATAGAATGGTTAATGCCATATGTTATTGCATCAGATAAACAAAAAATCCAGCTATTGAATTTCATTGGTAAGGATAACCCCATCTCTATGTGTTTTCGTTCTTGGGAGATATTTGAATATCCTCTTCTTCCAAGCACGAATAAACACGTCTGGACAGTGAAAACTTCAAATCAATTGAAGAAACCTCGTTTTGTAATTCTCGGACTACAAACAAAGAGAAAAGCTACAAGAACTGCAAATGCCAGTAGATTTGATCATTGTGAGATAAGTAATGTGAAACTTTTCTTAAATTCACAATATTATCCATACAACAATATGAATCTCGACATATATAACAATCAGTATGCAATTCTCTATGATATGTATGCTAATTTTCAAAAATCATACTACGGAAGAGATCCGCAGCCGTTGCTGACAAAGCCTATGTTCATCAAGAATGAACCACTCATAGTTATTGACTGTTCAGGACAAAACGAATTTCTCAAGAGCGCTCCTGTCGATGTACGTCTGGAGTTTGAGGCTAAAAAAGATTTTCCTGCTCACACTTCAGCATACTGCCTAATCTTACACGATCGCGTCGTTCAGTACAATCCTATTAGTGGGAATGTCAAGAAGCTCGTCTAGGCTGCACCAAAAAATGGAGTATGCTGTAGACATGACTGGTTTCAAGCAAACCGAAGAAGATTATATTCTAAAGGAAATAGCAATCATACCTCTTAACAAAAATAGTGATCCTGTTTTTCTAATATTCAAAAATCCCTTCTCATGGAAAAAACTCTCAGACAAAATGCAGAGGGAAAACAATTGGCTTAAACATAATTATCATGGCATCAGGTGGAAAACAGATGGACATCAATACTCTCAAATTGGAAACTTGCTTCGTGACGCTCTCCATGACGCATCAAAAATTTTTGTCATCGGTGCATTAAAACAGAAATGGCTTTAACGATTCAAATTTTCCGTCTACAACATTCAACAATATGGCTATCCATCAAAACCATCTTTCAAGTGCGTCACAGTTTGCACAAATCATAATCCAATCTACAAGACTGCCTGCGCACTTCACACTGTCAAACTTGTGAAATTATTCTATCAGTCATGCAAACATTTGTAAGAAAAAATTAAATAAATAAATTAAAAAAATAATAGTAGAGAACACTATAGGCATTCTGGCTTATTTACGGTTTCTGGCTCACTTTGAGAGATGAGGGGGTGAGCCAGAATCCGCATGAGCCAGTATGCCTATAGCCTATCTACTACTGAGTATGAGTTATGTGTTTTCGAGTTGAAAGTAGTAGTCTCTAGCAAGCCTTCTGACAGTGACAGTAGATGAGATGTTTCTGCTGTGAGATGGTAGGCTATTCCATAAGTATGAGGCGCTGATATGAAACGAGTTCCTCAGCGTCTCAGTCGCAAAGGCAGGTATTGCCATAGGTGTTACCTCGCCCCTCACAGGCCGGAGCGAGACGCAGAAGTCGAAGAAGGCCAGTACGTATGATGATACGACCGTGTTAAACATTTTACGAAGGAAGCAGACTGTGAAGTACTTCCTGCGTCCGGCAGTGGTTAGCCCACGCAGCTCCCGCCTGTAAGAGGAGATGTGCTCATCTCTCCTTATACCATAGATATACCGGATTCCTGTATGCACGAGTCTATGTAGCTTTAAGTCGAGTTCCTGCGTCAAGTCACAGTATACAAGAGAACAGTAGTCGATTAGCGGAAATAGGAGTGCTTGCACAAGATGTTTGCGCAATCTGAGATTATTACTCTTTCTAAAAAAGTAAAGCCTGTACATTAGCGAGTGAGCACGTTTACACACTTGTGTAACATGCTCCTTCCACGAGAGTTTAGAGTCAAGCACCAATCCCAGATTACGCACAGAGGACTCAAAACTGACCTGGGCACCCCCGATATTAATGAAGGTGTTAGCTGTATAGGAAAGTAGATTTATGAAGTAAAGGGGGCCCAGGACAATTGCTTTGGTTTTAGTAACATTAAGTTTAAGCTTGTTTTGCCCAGCCCAGTCCGTTATCCTCTCAGCATTAGCACTCATCTTGTCTGATGAAGAATCGAGCTCCTCGAGGTGGCAATGACTGTAAATTTGCAGGTCATCCGCGTAAATAAGATGGGAAACATCGGAGTCTAGGCAGAAACCGATGTCGTTGACGTACAAAGCGAACAGCAGGGGACCTTAGACGGAGCCCTGCGGGACGCCGATGTTAAGACGCTGCGAAGAAGAACGCTGGCTACTGTCACCAACGACGGCCTGCTTTCTCCCAGTGAGATAGGAGGCAAACCAGCGGATAACCTGCTTAGAGAAGCCAAAAATGGTTAGCTTCCTCAGGAGCCGGACGTGACATACAGTGTCAAACGCCTTGCTAAAATCAACGAGCAGAAGGAGTGTCACTTTCTTTTTGTTTATCCCAACCCTGACATCATTAGTTAGCTTAATTAGGCCACCACTGAGTGCTGTGGCCAATGCGGAAGCCTGTCTGATAATTGTCTAGTAAGAGCCTCGATTCAAGGTATTGCGAGACTTGTTTATGCACCAGACACTCCAGGGCCTTGAAGAGAAAGCATAGAAGTGAAATCGGACGGTAGTCAGTCAGAGCTGTTGGTGAACTGACTTTGTTGAGTGCACGCACCAGTGACAATTTCCAGGTAGAAGGGAAACGAGTTTCGCTCAGAGACAGATTGAAAATGTGACATAATAGAGGAGCGAGAACTGGCAGTGATTTTGAGATAACAACCTGGGGGATATCTTCGCTTCCCTTCGCCTGAGTGTCGAAGTGCGATACTGCAGCGAACACGTTCGATTCCGTTATGGGGCTGAACTCGAAATTTTCCGGGAGGTCAAGACTTTCCAGGGTTAGAATATAATCCTCAACAGTAGTAGCTAGCAGAATATTGGAGATCGAGCTAAAATGCTTGTTGAGTTCATCTGTGCTAAAGCGAGGTGGCAATGGGGCCTTAGTGGCGGAAATTCCAAGTTTCTCCAGCTTTCTCCAGATCTCGGCGACATCAGTCAAGGTTGACAGGCGTGAATAGTAATAATCCAGCCTGGCTTCCTCGACCTGTTTATGAGCATAGTCTCTAGCTTGTCTGTATAAGCAGAGATCTGAATCAAGCCTAGAGTTCCTGAAACGCTTGTAAAGTCTATCCCTCTCAGATACAAGGTCACGAAGAGCCGTGGTGAACTACGGGTGACGCTGTTTTCTTGGTGTCACAGTCCGTGATGGGGCGAGATGGTTAATGGCATTAGTGAGGTTAGCGATAAGTGTAGAGATGCATTCGTCAACTTATAATACGGTGAGAGATGATCAGTCACATGCGCTAAGAAAGTCCCTTAGCTTCTCGGCGCTGATTCCTTTAAAGTTTCTGTAGAAGTATGTGTTAGGTAGGTATCGTGGAATCTGTACGTCGAGAGTGGCCGTGATAAGGTGATGTCCGTTGATAAAAGGTGAGTCTGTCTTCCAGTGTGACAGCAGGCGATCCTGCTCGTCGATCAGATACAAGTCAAGCCAGGTATCAGAGCCCTGTTTATGATGCGTGGCACCATATTGGACAGAAGAAAGGGAATTTTCTTCAATGAAGGATGAAATTGGCATCTTCAGATGATGAAAGCTGATCAGAGTTGAAGTCTTCCATTATGACCTTCGTCGAGTAGTTGTGCATGTGGGTTGTTAGCTGGTCTATAAGGTTAGAGCCTTGAAATAATGGAGCGTGAGGAGGACGATACACAACCCCCACGAAGATCGGAGACATTCCCTTTGACGATACCTCACAGCAGAGGTATTCAGGCTTATCCGGCTTGCCAGACGATTCACCGTCAGATGATGAAATAATGCTAGCCGTCAGTGATATGTGTATGTAGAGGGCCACATCTCCTCCGTTTCTGTTTCTGTCCCGTCTGTACAGTACGTAGTCATCCAGTGAAGGGATGGACGTTACATTTTCGCTCAATCAGGTCTCAGTAACAGCTATTACGTGGAATAGAGAGCGAGTGGATAAGAAGAGCCTGATCATCTCAATATGACCCGTAAGCGAGTTTGCATTGAAATCACAGCCTTGTAGACCTTCGGACAGATGAAGACATGGCAGATGTGCATGATGGCGGATGTGGTGAGATGATGTGTTTGATGATAGAGCCCGCTCACTGTCGTCGTTGCAGTGCATGTAGAGCCTCCCGTCTCTGGTCAACGTTCGGCAACCTTGCCTCTTCTTGGCCTCCAGCCTGGCCGTCGAACGCAGCTTATGGACGTCAGAGGGAAGCAGCTCGTTGATGTTTACGAGCCCTTGATGGTCAGGACTGAGAGCTTTCGCTTCCTCCAGCAAGGTGGCGTCCTATTCGCTGGTATGCAGCTTACGTTTCCGGGCCTTGGTAATGACTATCAAGCATGCAAGCGCACTTGATGACAAGGTGACGGCTAGTGGTGGCAGTCTGACATCACCCCTGGCGGAGTTGTTGGTTGCATCAAGTCTCCCCATGGTCCTGACTGATGCTGTGTCCCTTCTGAGGACCGTGGGGTCAAGCGCGCTCACGACTGAAAATGCAAGGAGGTGCAGCGAGGTTTCGCGGCTGTAATGCAAGCCTGTGACGACAATCACACTGTTCGAGGACTGCTCCTGTCGCCTCCTAACCTCTGCCAATGCAGACGCCAAATCTGCGCAGCGTTGGGCACAGTGCTGCTGCTGTCCTGCTGCATTGTCGGGCTCCTCGATGAGAGATCTTGAATTTGTGCCTGCAGCTCGGTGATGGTGGACTCAGCATTTTGAATGCGAGTCTTGAGTGCAGGCAGCTGATCGAGGGTCTTAAGACACTTTTCCAGCGGGCCCAGTCGCTGCTTAATCTTGGAGATCCTCTCTGACACGATGTTCTGCGTTTTGAGGGATACCGTTTGAGCGTTGCTGATGTCATCTAAAGCTTCGCGAATGTCCCCCAAGGCCGCCTCAATGGACGGCGTAGGTGTCGTTGCGCTGGCCAGGCGGATTGGTGAGGGATTCCGCGAAGCGTTGCTGCTGTTTGAGAGTACACTTGCCTGCTGCTGTTGTTGCAGTTACTCCCGTCACAGTTGTTGCAGCAGAGGTGGATTTTGTCCTCATTTTGCGTCCCTTGCCGTTGCTCTCCGCACAAGTGGGACAGGCTATTATTTGCTTGTCGTTTACCACTATAGCCTTGACGTTGACGGCGTTTTGGCAATTGACGTGGAAGTATAGTCCACAATACTGTATGGATTGTTTACAGCGGCTGCATTGTTAAAAAGTCCACGTTCTTCTCGACGATTACACTCATTTTTCGTCGATAACTTATTGGCAGTCGGTAAAGCAGATATTCGTTAGAGGGTGGTAGGTTATCGACGGAGTAAATGAGTAGATGGTGTGACTCTTACGGCTAGATGGTGTGTTAGTGGAGAGAACGTGAAAGTACCGACCTCGAAACAGTGTGAAGACGCCTTCATGATTCTCCCGCGATGCAGCAGGTGTCGCCACGATGTAGATTACGGAGAGAAAGAGACGCCGTGCAGGTGCGAAAACAAGCTAAACTAAGCGGAGCAGATTTGCTGATTAGGAGCAGTGTAGAAAGTTTGCAGTCGAAAAGATGAGATAGAAAAATTGCAGCCGTCGGCGATTGATATATCGGCGTGAAGGTTGCAAAAAGAAGCGTGCAACTATCTACAACAGAAGAGGGCCAGAAGGCAAGAAGCAGTAGAAAAGTAGTTCAGTAGAATGATAGATCAGCAGAGCTGTCAACTGTACTCACCGAGAGAGAGAGAGAGAGAGAGAGAGAGAGAGAGAGAGCTTTATTTGCTAAAGCAAAAAAAATAATATAATAAAGATCATAAAGACTGTGTCGCATACAGTCTAACAAATATATAAAAGTTATTGTCACATAAAATCACATAAGATCACATTTTGTCATATTTAATTATCACATTAAACTCCTCCAGTACTACGTTGTACACTTAAGGTTTGGTCAAAGACCTATCTGTATTGCGCGTTTGAAGTCAAAAAAAAAAAAAGAAAAATTACGTAATACTGGAAGGATTTTTATGGCCACGGGCCGAGTCTGACTAGATTAAAACTAGATTAATGAAAAAATGCAGCGCCAGAGGGCTCAGAGTTGTCACGATTCAGTGGCCAGCAGGTGCCGCCGTAATGCCCCCTTGAAGGAAGCGAGTGATGGCTGGTTTCACAGAGCAGAAGGGAGAGAGTTCCAGAACCGAGCACCCTGGACCTGAAAGGCCCTAGCCCCGGTTTCAGTACTTAAGGTAGGGATGCTCAGCTCCGAGGGAACTCCCCTACCGGAGGGTCTCGGCTTATGTTTATTGAACAATGAGGCCAGATAGAGAGAGAGAGAGAGAGAGAGAGAGAGAGAGAGAGAGAGAGAGGCGCAAATAGTGGGGGGAGCGAGCGTACACCACTAGCGAGCACCACTAACCGAGCCATGCTACCGCACTGGCAAAGTTCCGTGAGATAGCGGGTGTCTTGTGCACCGTGACTGCACGGTGACCAAATTTAAATATAGCATAGCTTTCGCTTAATCTCGGGATAGAGTCGCTCCCTTATTTTATTCTCAACAAATGCATAACCCAACAATAAATATTTGTATCCTACCCACTCTAACGAACGAGCTTCGTTGCTCTGTAAAATAGATAGCATTATGTGTTTAATTTTTATATATAAAATTATCGTCCTGGCTTGCCTTCCTTCGATGTGCCGACGTATTTACACTCGCAGTGCATAAGGCAGGTTGGTTTACGTTTTTTAGTTTTAGATTTATTTAATTCTTGACTTAGCTTGCCCCCTTCGATGTGCTGACGTATAGATTCTCGCAGTGCGTAGGGTAGGTTGGTTAAGTATTTTAGTTTTAGATTTGATCCTCGACCTGGCATGCCTTCCTTTAATGTGCTGACGTTTTAATATTCGTAGTGCGTAGGGGAGGTGGGCTTCGGTATTAAAAAAAAAAATGTGAATTACTAATGAAGAATACGTTTTTTTTTTTAATTCAATCGCAAATTTTACAAACAGCTTTTTACAGCTATATTTGGCACACTAATGGGCTCTTCCATCTCGGATTTATTTGATGACATTGTTATAGATGATGTCGAAATGGATTGCTTATCTAAACTATCGTTCAAACCAACATTCTTTTATCGATATGTCGACGACATGATTACATGTGTGCTGAATGACAAAGTCGACGAAATTTTAAAAACATTTAATTCTTACAACAAAATATTACAATTAACTCATGAGACTGAAATTGATAACTCCATAAGTTTTCTAGATGTTCTATTGATTAAATACAATGATAAAATAGTAACTGATTGGTACACCAAACCGACCTTCACTGGCAGATTTTTAAATTACACATTACAACATCCTATGTCTCAAAAAATCGCCATAGTGTACAATATTGTCGATAGAGCGATAAAATTATCCAACAAGAAATTTCACAAGAACATTCAAAACATCAGAAAAATTACTGCATGAAAATCATTATCCACCCGCCTTCGTTAACAAGTATATACGAGAAAGAATGTCAACGTTAATATCGAATACATTGTCAAGACAACAGATTAGCAGTAATGAAAAACGCAATATTGTAAGCCTACCCTATATTCAAGGTTTTTACAAGCAGACCAGTCATGCATTCAAGACTCTCAACATTGAAACTGTACCGAAAATAAATAGCTGAATGAAAACATTATTATAAAAGGCAAAGACAAGAAAGATAAAGATCTAGAAAACAACGTTGTCTATAAACTTAAATGTAATGATTGCTCTCCCACGTATGTAGGCCAAACAAAACGGAATGCGTGTGTACGTATAAATGAACACAAACAATCGAAAAATACTGTAATCTCTGATCGCGTCAACAATCTGAATCACACTTTCAATTTTGAAAACTACCACATTAAAAACAGAGAGATTAATTTATATAAAAGACTAGTTTTCGAAATGCTACACATACACCTACAAGAAAATGGTATTAATAAGAAGGAGGACACTCAAAATTCAAACATAGTATACACACACCTTATACACCAGCTGAAAACAAAACAAACATAAGCCAGGCTCTGACGTCAACAGCGAAAGAAATTATCAACACGGCCTCTCTCCTCACTCCTCAGCGCTATATAAACACGACGAAAATCTCGACTCGCTTGAATTAGAATCGAACAGCTGAGAGAGAAATACTGTTCACCTATGTTTCCCCCGCCGATCTTCTCCATAATTGTAAGTTCTATTTTTCACGCTGTACATATATTGTTATACAACAAGTTTCTAATAAAATTTTTTCACATCAGTCTCCTAATAAGGGTGGCATTGTCTGCCGTAACGTTGAGAAGAAAACAGAAAATCTTCTTTCTCTCCTTTCTCATTACACAACCTGACTCGGAAAGACCGATAGAGAGAAACCAATATTCTTAAGTATTTTAGTTTTAGATTTGATCCTTGCCCTGGCTCGCCTCCCTTCGATGT
Source organism: Trichomalopsis sarcophagae (assembly GCA_024372645.1). Classification (NCBI taxonomy): domain Eukaryota; kingdom Metazoa; phylum Arthropoda; class Insecta; order Hymenoptera; family Pteromalidae; genus Trichomalopsis; species Trichomalopsis sarcophagae. The sequence continues at coordinate 249,375 of QLSS01000073.1, forward strand.
GCCGAAGTATAGATTCTCGCAGTGTGTAGGGTTAGAAGCTCAAGTATTTTAGTTTTAATTGGTGGCCTTTGTTCGCCTACCTTCGCAATAATACGTTCACTGGAGCTTGTCTACAGGAGAACTCGATATTTTTCATGTGTATCTACGGCGCTACTCAGTCCTTTTTCAACAGTAGTACTCATATTTTTCGTATCTGACGCATGAAACTTCGAATCGCGAATTTACCATTTGGCCGCAGCGCCATTGCAGTGAATGGGAATTTCGAGGAAAATTCGGGACGACATCTTTTAGAATAATTGTTACCGAAAATTAATATAATTTTCAGCCAGTGATTTTTTTAGACCTTTTCATCCCGGCATTCTATTTACACCCTTGAAATGTGGGATGATCTCAACACGGTTGTAGAGATCGAAAGGTCTCAAAAACCACCTACGAATATTTTTCACCGTTTATTTTAAATTATTTTAAAGCCTCGTTTTATAATATCTACCCCCAAAATAAGAGGTGATGACTAAGTGGATGTAGCTGTAGCTCCCTGCAATATTTACTTATCACGCACCGTGCTAAAGAATCACATTTCAAGATTCTATCTCGTGAAAAAAAAAAAAATGCGTTTATTTCTTTGTAATAAAAAGGCGAACATCAACATGGAAGTAAATAATAGCGCAGGCGCCGTGGCTCTGTCTGCTCCTCAAACTCTCTTTCGTGGCGCTACTGTACTACTTGATTTTAAGAGCAACACATGACAATTAGTCTACGACAAGTGCGAGTATAAAAATCATTAAGAAAGCTGAGTATCACCTCGGCCGCTAGGATGGAAGGGTGTATGAACTAAACATATATTAACAAACAAAGCTGGGATCCGTCTGTCTCCAGGCTACCTAGGTGAGCTATCTGCTGATAGCAAACTGCATCCCACAGTGTTAATAAGCCTAAGCCTAGGTACTACCATCATCTGCAACCGAGCTTCAAGTCATCAAAGCCATCAACTGCTTTTCTCTACTGTTACGTCCTGACTACTCTTAAATAAATAGTCACGGACGTAATGATAAGTGTAGTGGCAAGGCTATAACGGTATTAGTTCGCGCCTAACACTCTCACTGTTAGTCAATTAAATGAAAGAACTTACCTTTGAGTTCAATTGCCAAGATGTAGACTTGAGATCGTGCTGGGTATAAGAGAATGATTATAAAACGTTCTATACACGAATTATATTCACTGTAATTATGTAGTTTATTTAATTATATGTATATGTATATATCAAACTGGATTACAATGTTATTCACAATTAGTGAGAATAAAACTTAGGTATTTGGATATTATAACGATAAACTGTTTCACTGATATATCGTCTATTGTCGGACGACGCGTACGGAGCCCGTGTCTGTATACGAACTGCTTAATTGAGTACGTGCAAGGCTTTTTAAAATCGTCGTTCACAATGCAATTTTTGTAGTATTTGCAAACTTAAAAATTTCGGAAATTGTATACATAAAAAGTAGCGCTCGCGTAAGACGTCACGAATTGCTGATGTGCTGATTTGTCAGTGGCCTGCATTCGGCCAAATTGCTGATATGCCGATTCATCAGTGGCTTGCATTCGGCCGTGTGTCGAAACTGGTCGGTGCGTGTAATGCATTCTTTTTGGGAGAGTTTGAATTTCAACATTAATATTCTTTTTAGGTTTTGAATGAATTTATGTAATAAATCACACGACGTGACACTACTATTCAACGGCTGCCAACCATGGCAGAAAACGTGTGCATACGCACGGTCAAACGACTACCACCTATACAATTCCCTTCTACGAGGAAGCCAGGGCGATCCAAAACGCTTGGAAGACAAAGCTTCAAAAAATACAGCTGAGCAACATCTGGGCACAAATAGAAAAAGTTAATGACGCAAAGAATTAGAGGCTCGCCGAATTCGCAGCATTTGCCGCATTTGTTTTTCTCTGCTTGGTTTTCTTTTTCTATTGCCTTAAAAATGTACTTTTGTTTTCTAATCATTGCATTATTATTTGTATTTTCCAAAATTTATAGAATAAAAATTATGTAACAAGTTATAAATATGTCAACACCTCTCTTTCTTGTATTCCTTGTTCTAGTAAAAATAAAACTATTGCGCAAACGTCAATTTTTTTTTTGGGGGAGGGGGGAGGGCATTTAGATCGCAGCACGGCGCTTAGTGGAAAATTGCTAAAAATCTGTTACAAAATTAGATAGTTGAGGCTAGAAACGAACTAGAGGATTGACAATTTACATAAATAAAGTTTTAATTATACAGATTAAAGGAAAATTATTGAAAGCTCATCCGACTACGTTAAGGTAGTCTACATAGCTGTAAGTCCCAAATCTGCGAGAGTGACTAAAAGAAATTGTTTTAAAATAACAAAAATAAGGCTAGAAATATACTAGCGGTATGAAATTTCCTTTTAAAGTACATCCTTTATTGTATAGCTACAAGTGCAAAATTTGCGGAATCAACTAAAAAAATTTGTTTTAAAATAATACAAATCAGGCTATGAATGTTCTAGCTGGATTAAATGTTCTTCAAAATTACATTCTTTATTGTATAGTTTTGAGGAACAATATAGATAAGGTCATCGAACCATTTTTAAAACACTTTGAGTAATTTCTGCAGATTTAGCACTAATAATCATACAGACCATCTTAAACTACCTTGAACGTAGACAAATAACCTTTTGAATAATTTTTATTTACTCTACATGATTTAAAATGTATTTCTGTAAATTTGTAATCCTCTAGCTCATTTATAATTCAAGCAATCTAATTTTGAAACAGATTTTTAAAAATCTCTCACTGTCCATAATAAAGAACAATTACTTGACAGTTATATTTTGGGAATTTCACTATTTTTACCAAAAATTAATAATACTTTGACATATCTAAGGAATGCTAGCAGGACGAAACAAAAATAAAATGTCTAAACCCACTTGATCTATGAAACGAGAATATTTATTAAAAAAAAATAAAGCCGGTATCAGAAAGTTCCCTCTTTTATGCAGGAAACGTACAAAAGAAGCACAGATTCTGCACATTTGTAATATAATAAAGATATCAAGGGTCACCCCATATGTCATGCCAAAATATTTTTTGATCATAGCAATTTATACTGAACCAGTAAATTAATTCGTAAACCTTGTTCAACCTAATTAAATTGATAATTATATACCTGTATCATTAGATGTTGTGTTCTCATTTCTGAACTAAGATGAGCTACCGATCGAGCTAGAGTAACCACGTGAGATTCTAATCGTTGGAAACGTTTGTTGATATTCTGTAATCAAATATGAAAAATCAGTTCCGTTCTATAATAACGGTAAGAAATAAATTAAAATAAAACATCTCTAAAAACAAAACGCTTTGCTTTTCACATAAGGCACACACCGATATTTACAGGTTCGCTGATGAACACACATACATGCACATACATAAATACACATACAGACACAAAGTATATAGAAATTCGAATATGCAGATATTCAAATATTATTGATAAATTCATTAAACTGAAGAAAAAGAAGGAAAAGATAAAGAAACAGCAGCAATGATAGTATTTGACAGGAAGCAAATGGTGGAGAGGAGTGGAGGACAGAGAAAGGAGAAAGGGACAAAAAGAAAAACAACTTGGTGATCTCAGACTGGCAAAAAGAAAGATGGGATAAAGAGGCGGTGGAAACATGGATAAAGAAAAAGCTAGGTATAGAAGTTAGACTCAGAAAGACGTGAACAACAAAAGGAAAGACCCGCAGGTTAGGAGTAGAATGCGGGAAATAGGAAGAGGCTATTATGAGAGAAAAGTCGAAGCTGCAAGGCACAAACATCTTTATAGACCATGACCTAACTTGGAAAGAAAGGAGGAACAAGGAAAAAATAGGAGAGACTGCGATAAAGTTCAGAAAAAAGGGAAAAGTGGTTAATGTTAAGTATAAGTACATTTGTGCTAGTGCACGAGTCAGCGGTGTTTGTGTGAGAGCGTGATGTATGAGTGAGAGAGAGTGGAAAGGGAACTCTAGTTCCAGCGTGCTCGCTTGAAAGAGAGTTGATAGAGACTACATTGAGTCCTGAGTAGTAGCATCACGCTGAATATAATTGTTATGTAATCTTACGTTTTATTATATTAAATTACACTTAATAAATACTTAATAGTGTATTTAGTTTCCACCACCTTATCATGGTAGCATAGCGTGGTTGATGAAATTGTAATAAGTAATAAAAGTATCAAGAGAAGTGATTATATTAGAAAATAAAAAATATCTAGAGACTAGTGAACATCAAGAAAATACAAAAATGACGAATAACGGTGATTTTAAAATACCAGTATTTGATGGAGAGAATTACCAGATGTGGAAAAAAAGAATTACAATGTATTTGAAAAGGAAAAAATGTGAAGAAAATATTAAAAGAAAAAAACAGCAAGTGATAAAGAGCCATGGGATGAAGCTGATTTGAAATCAATTAACTATATATACAGCTCTATTTCGGATATACAAATGGAGTATATTTGTAATGAGACAACGGCTTATGGAATTATGAAGAAGATGTATTTAAGAGAATCTACGGCAATGCAAATAGTGTGCCGAAATAAACTGGAAAAATTAAGATTGAAAAGTGGAATGATTGGTTAGTAGAAGAAGAGGGAAAGTGAAAGAGAGAAAGAGACGGAAGAGGATAGGAGAAGGACAGACAAACTGTCATAGCTCGCCTACAGTTACAGAGGGATAGGCACACACACGCACTCATACACATACTCCCACATATTCACACATTTATACACTTCACTCACGTAAACCCAATAAACCTAATCGGCCTAGATGCAGCTTCTTGCCTTATATGGAGCTTTTTACGCATGTGACATTGCAGAGAGGGCCAATCAGAAAATCAGAGTAAAAATCCTCTCCTCTAGTACATCGAGCTCCTGTCAAACTTGCCTCTGATTTACCTTCCTTATCTGCAGACTCATAAAAGCTTCCTCTGTGCATTTTGATCCGACTTGTGCGTGTCCTCTTTGGTGGCTCCTCGGGCTTCTAGCGCGCGTGACTTATGTGTTATTTGCCGATAGCTCTCTTCATTGCACGTGCATCGATTTCGGGTCTGCGCGTTCCACGATGTACAGTAGGCTACTTGTTTTTTTCTTCTGCTTGTGCTGTACTGTATTCGTTATATTTTGTAGTACTACGCTTGGTCTCTTGCCGTAGAGTTGTGGTGTGTGCGTGCATATCAGTGTGCTTCGCTTGGTCTCTTGTCTCTGCTGTAGAACCACAATATGTGCATGCGTATCGGTGTGCTTCGCTTCGCGTCTTGCCGTACAGTCGTACTGTGTGTATACATCTCGGTGTTTTATTTTATCTATATTATTTTACGTGAATTTACTATTATTGATTTTCTTAATTGATTTTACTTTGAGTTTAACTATTTTTTCGTGTTTACTTCACCTTACGTTGTCGTTCCTTATTCTTATTAATTCAATTAAATATTGAATTTGTCAAATTTGCTATATTATGGTATACACTGTATTCTAGTAGGAAGGATATCGATGGATTTACTGTATAATAACATTTTAAGAATGCCAAAGAAAGTGAGTATTTCACAATAGCATTTATGAAAGTGTAAACTAAAATTTATTAAAAAGAAAAATTCGTAAAACTTAAAAAACTCTTTTTTATTAAATAAACAACAGAAAACTAAAGAAAACTTAACAAAAATCGGCGTTGTTGCGTTTGTCAAAAAAACAAACAACAATAATACTAATAATAATAAACTAAAAAGAAAACCAAATTCCTTTTTCGGCAAATGCTTCATACTCGACTTTTGCTTCGCTGATCTCCGCTGCTTTGTATACCTTGTGGAGTATCTCCGCGATTGTTATCTCGGTGGTACACGAAGTGGTCGAGATAGGTGGGGCTATTTTGGCGGGGGCTTTTGTGGTAGTGGCTACCCTTCGCGTCCTTGTCTCTTCGAGAAGGCGCCTGCCTTCTTCGCGCCAATTGTCGTTACGAGCCTGGGGCTCGTATGGCTCGTAGTGGTTGACCGGGCGGCGTTTAAGTGCCGCTGGTCTGATATGCTGGCGAGGTGGGGGGAGGGTGCCTTTTCCTCTTCCTAAGGCTTCTGCATCTGTGTCGGCGCTGTTGGTTTTGCTACTGCTGGAAGCCCCAGGTTAGCTCTGCCGATATCATCCAGCGGTGGTAGATGCACCACGGTAACGATACGTGGCGTCTTGTTTGCTGCGGCAGCTGGTTTTGCTTGGCTTGGCTTGGCTGGAGTGTATAGACCCGGGATCAGCACCGTTTCGCCATGGCTTGGTTCGGTGGTGTGACCTCGGTTGCGGTCTTTTGATCCAGCGTCCCCCAGCCAGGCGAAGTCTGGTAAAACCAGCCCTTCGCAAACCGCTTGCTGCCAGGCATAATGTTCCCTCTTCAGACAATGCATGTACGGAGGCACGGTATTCTATATTTTACGGTCCTTAAAAACAAACAATTCCCCGGTTAACTTTTATTTTTCGCGCGCGTAGAGAGAGAGGAGTTTTTTTTTATGTTTGCGGTTGAAACGGTCACGGCTCTTTCGTGAAATTCAACAAAAAATGGCACTTTTGCGGCTACACTACGAGTAATCATGGCGCATTTTCGAAGCGTATAAAAGGCCCTGCGCGGCCTAGTACAATATACTATACTACGACCTAATACAGCTCTACCGCAATTTACGCGGACTAGTCTCTACCCAATTGCACTTAAGGATTGAGTAGAAATAGTTATAGATACTCTCTAAAATTAAAACAAAATATAAGATAACGCAGTTTAAGCTTATCTTATAAAAATTAATGAAATATGCAAAATTCCGCACAATCAATGTAAAAATAGATAACGCAATTTAGGAGTATCTAAACGTAAAATAGAATCATATCATCTAGAATTACAAATAATTTCAAATAAGTTACAAATTAAATGTAAAAAAGCTTATTTCAATTGATTAATAATATCGCATAATAAAGCGTGTTAAACATTGATCAATCAGATAAATAAAGATCTAATTTGTATGTCTACTTGTAAAAAAGATTACTGCAATTTACGTAGTAATCTCTTTTTTAAAGAATTCAATTAAATATATTTTGTTTATTAACTAAAAGAAAAATTAACAAGATCTCGTTATTTTAGTATATACTCCCACTACCTGGTATCCCGGACCTGACCTAATATTAAAATATTAGTTTTTAATCAATTTTCTCTCTTGCTCTTGACCTGTTATCGGAACTACGACCCGGGTCAGCAAATGCTCATAGCTCTTTAGTAATAAAACAATTTAAGTATTTTGTACAGGACCATAAAAGAGCCGTGACCATTTCAAGGCATCTTACCAGCACTCTGCTATGCCCTCGTCCAGCATCGCCTCGGTCACCTGCGTCCCCTGGTCGCAGATCTTCATCGGCTCCATTTGTGTCGATGAATTCCTCTTTGTCGATTTCGGCACATGGAGTTGTGTCCATCTTGACTAATTAGCTCCTAATGAGCTCGCTGCTTCTTCGTTTTAGGCGCTTTGATTTTTTGGAATTCGGCGGCTAGCCGCGGCCGCTGTTTTTGTTTTCGCTAGGTCGCGTAGGTCGCGAGCTGTATATGGCGTTTTGTTGCGCATGTCGTGTTATTCTCTCTCTCTCTCTCTCTCTCTCTCTCTCTCTCTCTCTCTCTCTCTCTCTCTCTCTCTCTCTCTCTCTCTCTCTCTCTCTCTCTCTCTCTATCTTAAATAGACTCCATCCCCCAAGAGTCCGGCGAAACTCTAATCACGTTAATCCTATAAGACTATAACAATTCTGTCCTGAAATCGTTCATTCAGGAGGCTGGAAAGAGGGATTAGGCTCGGGTCTCGGCGGGCTTCCGATAATACGCTGATTTCGTGTGGAAAAACACGCCGGCACCGCTCGATGGACTTATGGAGCGGGATCCAGGTCGATTTTGATCGATACGGCTTTAATTATACTCATCCCATCCCCCTATATCTTTCTCTCTGTCTCTGCGAGAGTTTTATTATGCTCGAATCGAGTGTCTTTTTATACACACCCGCGGAAAGTTCGTTTAATCGCCGACCGGCCAGTCATATTTCACGTGGGAATTGAATTTTTATCGTTCGGTTTATAATTGCGAGGGAAATTCTTTTTTTTTTTTTT
>QLSS01000073.1:257951-268476 GCA_024372645.1 Trichomalopsis sarcophagae
CTCTCTCTCTCTCTCTCTCTCTCTCTCTCTCTCTCTCTCTCTCTGCTTGTTAATAAATATCCACCGGCGTCTTGAATTATTAGCGACGTGAATTCGTTACGCGGCATTTTTTTGTCTACGTACGCTATTACCCCGTCGTTGTTTTTTACGGAAAATAGAATTTGTCCGTGTCGATAAGCATTTTTAACGATTTGATTGTTTCGAACCCGATTATACAAGGCTTGACTAGCTTTGGTACTACTAAAAATATGATTTTTTTCAGACAGTTTTTCGAATTTCGTATTTAAATGCAATTGTATTTTAAGCCAAGCCGATTTGATACCTGTAGCGCCTTTTATGACTTTACCGCATATAGGTAATGTTGGACATCGCTTAAGAGTTTTAATATTTTGATGATAAAATTCTTCGGAGATAGCCGTTGCCTCGCTTCCCTTGTCTACGAATGCGTCAACCTCGATGTCTTCTATAAATATTTTAATTTCTGGGCAGTGGGATATTTCCACTTCGCGAACGTCTGGGTTTATGTCGTGTAATAGTTCGTTGCACGGGTTTTCCATGATGGACGGGATTTGAGTAGCTACGTCGTTCTTTCCTGGAGAAGGAAATGCATCCGTCTTGGACGCAGCTACTGTATGTTTCTCGAAGTTTGTTTAGTTGGGTCTTGAAAAGAATCCAAGATGCCGATGTCATATGCATCTTTCTGAGAGGGTTTATTATTTCCCTGTTTTTTGCTACCTCCTTTGTTTTGTGACCCTGATCCCTTGTAAGATGTATCGTCTGCTGTCTGCGTAACGTTCATGCTATGTCCCGTCCACGTCTTTTTCTGACCGGGATTGTTGCCCGTTGGTTTGTTAGGCTGACTGTTTTTCAACTCGTTATTACCCGCCGGTGGTTTGGTGGTTTTCTGATTCGGGTTATTTTGTTTGTTTTGCGCGTTCGGATTATTTTGCGCGTTGGCTCGATTTCGATTTGTGTCATCGTTATCGTAGTCGGCAAGTATCTCGAGAAATTTGTTGACCGATTTTATCTCGTGCCCGGTTACTGTACGCCGTATGTCTCGGTCGATGTGTTCCGCGATCTTTTTTACAAGCTCGTGCTCTTCTAGATTTATTCCTAGCTCGCGGGCTAGACCGAACATATAGGTGGCACAGCTGACACGGATTCTAGGCCCAGGGGTGTACTGTCCGAATTCTACTTTACGACCATTCGTTCTTTGAATCTGATTATTCCAGTAACGTTCCCTGAAGCGCATCGTAAACGTCTCGAAATTATCCACCTCTGCTTAAAGCAGATACCACCAGTTATGCGCATCGCTTTCTAAGGCTTGAGATATCACGTATTTCAACTCGTGGTCTTCCGGTTTGACTAGCTTTGTATAATTATCCAGTTCTGTTAAGAACTTCATAGGTCTTTCGCTGGCTAGGACTTTGAATTTCGACGTAGCTATTTTCAGGCGTCTGGTAATGTCAGGAGTAGATTCCGAAGAACCACCGCTATTTTTTATAAGTTTTTCGAGTCGTGTAGACTCTCTTGCCTGTGTTTCGATAATTTTTGCATTCGCAGACTTAGTTCCGTCTGGGATGCTTTAGTTTCAATCATTGCGTGTATGTCATTAAAATCTGTCTGTAGTTTACTATGCTGATCGGAGAGGATATCATAATCTGACTCAACGGTTTCTAGCCTCTTTTTCATGGCGTCATGGCTTTGTTGTAAGTTATCTATGTCGATATTATTATTGTCGCTCTCTCTTTTAATCTTTTCTAATGTTAAGGCAAGCGCATCTATGCGCTCTATAGCGTCGAACTATTTGTATTCTTTACTCGCATTTAAAAGATTCGTCCGGATTTGTGGCTCACCGAATGAATCTAAGTCCTCATTGGTTTCTAATTTTTCTACTCGTTCTTTGAGTGTGCTTTGTTTTTTATCTAATATGGCAAGCTCGTATACTACCGCGTTTTTCCATTCTAGCTCTTTCATTGCATTGTCTGGATTATGTTCATATTGTAATTGGATTTCTTCCAAGATCGCTAGAGAGCCTCTGTGGGGGGTTTCACCCGTGGCAACCGCCATTCTTCTTTTTAAAAGTATTCGATTTCGCAGTCAAAGCTAGGGTAGGCCGATAGGTAAAAAAAATATTCAAAGGTTATCTATACTTCAAGCTAAGATTGCTACATAGATAGGGGGGGGGGGGGGGTACGTTCCGCGTCTTACATCAAGTTACACGTAGGTTCGTGAATCGTCAGCTAACTCATTCCGTCGGTTATTATTAATATCTCTTGTTCGAGTGAGTCGAGACGTTTATTTACGATTCAGCATTTTTTGTCAGTACGCGTCGATATTTTTTCAATCAGTCTAATTAATTCCGCTTCTTCGTCAACAAATTCATCGAATATTTTTTCTAAGACGCGCATATCCTGATCGAGATTTAAGATATTTTTATGGCAAGTCTTGACATTCCGATCGATGTTTTCGAGGTATTCCAAATGGCGTTACTTCTGTTTGGTTAACTCCCAAATTGCCTCGCAAAGATTATCAATACGCTTGTGTATCTGTTGCTCCGCGAGCGTCAACTGAAGCAGGGGTATCATTGAGTGTAGTAGAGTCCTCTGATCTCCAATATGTAAATTAATATTTGAAATACATCAATGATCTCCCTTGATAAATCCCCGTATTATGATAAACCCGAGTCCCTGTTCGGGCACCAATGAAACGGTCCACGATGGGTTAGATCGCGAACGCGGAGGATTCGTAATCCGAGTTTAGTTAATTAGGAGATAAGCACATTCGAAGAACGATAATAAGCTCTGATCCATCCAGTAATATCTGTTAAGTGGACAAAAGCTTTTCCTATCCTTTGAAGTGGGAGACATACCAGACGAGAGCTGCTCGTTTGTTGATGGAGGCGTGTAGGGTTGATCCACTACGCACGCCCCGCACACTTAGCTAAACGACGCAGCTATTAAACTGATGTGTGAGGCACTACCATCTCACCATGAATCTACGACCAGATACGCCACCTAAGAACAGGGTACTACCATCCTGCACCGATGACGCAACTGAAGCGGGGATTGAAGGGGGAATTGGAGAGGGTGTACTAATAAAAGGTTAAAATTATTTATAATTCGTAAAGAGTTATTAATTTATTCTCTTGATAATTTATTCGTGAGCGATACTGGATCTCAGCCTACAGGAGATGTAGTGGACTGCGTACATACTCTTTGAGAGCCTGGGGCTCATGGACTACTAAGTATGATGGAAACCGGAGCAAGCAGCGAGTACTACCATACGCACGTTACTCAGTTGAGAGCCAGATTATTAATAATCTGCTGCTGACTTCGGTGCTCCTTATATACCCGCGTTGCTCCTTCTCTCCTGTATTACATGCGCGTATGCCATCTACCCGCGCATAGGTAGACTATTTGCATTTGGCTACTAGCGCCACTCGGTCGGTAACTTGCCTACGCCAGGCAAGTTATTTGTTGCTGTATTCTTATTCCCGAGGTGGGCCTGCAGTCACAACTTTAAAAAAAGTAAAAGGTTAGGCGAGTTTGATTTATTTCTCAACAAGATAACAGATAAAAGAGAACAGATAAAATATCTGTGATGTTGCGCTTTTTATAACCGATTCCGGTGACGCAAACAATCAATTTATACTTGTTTTTAACTCGATCGGCGTACGTAAGGGGACAACGTATAGGTATAGGAACAGGTATGCCTGGCGTGGCTAATGGTTGAAATAATCGTCACTCAATATTGTTTATGCTGTACAAAAATATCATAATATATTTTTCGGCCCCCGGGTGAATTAGATATGGTTACAATGTTTTCCCACGGTTAAGATTTATCATAATTATCAGTTACTTCATAATTACGGCACAATTAGTCGTGAGGACGCAATTCACCTTCGATCATACGAGAATCTTTCTGTGCTTCAACACGCGACTTCTAAATTCGATTAACGACTACTAATAATCACGCGACTTCTTTATATTCTGCAAGAACAACCGATTCAACACTTTATTCATTACTTCTCTGCGGTATTCACACTTCATAGGTCCAAAATGACGGTGGTGTCCTTTTAACCGACGTGAATTGACCAAGATGGCGATCAACAACACGCCTTTGGAGGAAATCCTGGGAAACGCGACGTCTATGATTGTAACCGTGGACCGTGGCCTCACTCCCTTGGTTTTCTGAAAACCGCAAAAACAACCAGCACTCGAAGGCCCGTTGGGGCGCAATAATAGGAGGAAGGAATCCTCGGTCGCAATGGCCTGACGCCGGCTCTATTCAGAGTTTTCTCTGGTCTATCGTCGCTATCTGCTTCGCGTTTCCAAAATATAATTTGTCCCATTCGCCTTACCTCTCTCCATCCAGACTCCGCGATGGCATCATCTAACCGAAATGGACAATACTTGTTGGCTTATTTGGCGCGGTTCGTACAACAACAAAACGGCAAGAAATCGCGATCTCTTTCGCGACAACTTCGTTCGTGATTTAAGCAAACACCCGCGACTCTACGAACTCGCGACTCGGCAACTCCATACGTACGACTCTACGATTCTACATTGAAGGACTACTACTTTGACTGCTCCAACTGTTCGGCTCCAGGGTTGACGACGTTTTGAACGATGAGGAAGCTTCATCGCGGCACGAGACCCTGCGCGTCTCGGAAAAGACGCATTTGGAACAACTTCTATATATTATTTCTATATAATATCTCTATATAATATTAATGGCGCCCTGCGGAGCCAATTACTAATTGGTACTATTGTCTCATCCTGACGCCACCTAACGCGGTCATTCGCGACGATAACGAGTAGTACGGAAATTACTGGTGGCGACGCGCCATATTTTCGAACAACGCTTGCGAGTGTCGACGCGTCTTCACGCCTACTGTACGCAAGTCAGCTGCGCAGCTCTCTCTCTCTCTCTCTCTCTCTCTCTCTCTCTCTCTCTCTCTCTCGCCGAGGCTCACGCGCGCGTTTCCTCTCTTCGCGGCTATACACTATCGCAGCTGCTATATGCTCGCGGCTCGGCGCTTACCTACTCGTACGAATATTTCTGCGAGCTAGATGCGCGGCGAGGATGCTCAACGGTCAGTTGCGGCCTCATGGCTATCGCGCGTAGATCTTCTCGTATTCCCGAGGACGACGCGAAGCCTCCTGGTGCCGTCAGTAGCAACAGGCACGCTGGTTCTGCCGATATAACAGCGACCCAGGGTTTCTGCTGGGTTACATTGGCGCTATGTCCGCGAGTGATGCTCTTTTCGTCAGTATCGGGGAGCCACCTCTGGTTCCAGCGCTGACAAGTGAGGTTATGAACCCCAGGCGAACCAGATAACAGAAAATACAATCCACCTTTGTTAATTCGTCGATGCATTTATCGCAAATACATCCGAGAATCAACGGCTCGAAAGTATGTGTTCTCTCGCAGATCATTCAACCAAAGTCAAGTTTATTATATTTAATCATAATGTAGCAACATTTTTTTTCGGTCAATAAAGGGCTTACTTAATTTAAGGTTTGTAACCATTTAACTTTCCCCAGGAGACTGGATAGTCAGTCGGTTCCAGGATCTGGATAGGGGATAGGGGCAAGAAAAGTGTCTGTTTTTATATTTTTAATAATAACAAAATATATATCTTAAGTAAAGAATAGCAATTTGGAATCATATGTTAAATCCCGACTGAAACAGAAAACAATTATGCGTCTTGTTAAAAATATTTAGCCTTTACAAATAGAATTTTTTAAACTAACGCGGTTAACAATTTACAAGAATATGTACGCGATTTCGTTACAGGAATGATTCGCTGTTCACGGCTACGGTGTTTCGGTACGGTGGCGGTATGATGGACCGGTGGCGGGTTTCGAGGTTAGGAATTCATTCGGTATGGTGGAGTCGTGTGCGCACGGCTACACCGATCCGCATGTGTCGTGTAACAACAATCTCGACCGCTCTGTGTGCGCACAGTAACGGCCGGAATAGTGCAACGGGGTTTTGAGGTTATCCCTCAGATTTGTGTGCACACGGCTTCACAAATCTTCGTCGCTCGTCTCGTTCCTCCCTTTATCCTGTGTGCGCACAGAGATAAAGCGAGTCGTGAGATGTCGGCGTAAGGCTGGCTTTATTGGTTAGGATTTTTACGGTGGCACCGGGTATCGTCACGAGTGCTCACGACGGCAATTCGGAGTTTCGGGTTTCGAAGTTTCAGGTTTCGGTTCGACTACCAAATCGTCATGTCGGCGTAGGTCTATCTCTCGCTATTCCTTGTAGTAACGTGTGCGCACGATACTACCCGGAGTGGAGCTCGAGTAGAACTGCTTATCGTGCCGCGCGATCCGCCTTATAAATGTGCGCAGCGCGGATATGTATAGGTGCGTTCACATATCCTAATTTTATTTTATAACCGAAATTTCTAAATTCTTCGTCTTCCTCGGAGCTACTCCTAATTCCTTCGTCGGTAGTGCGCCATCGTAGTCGTTGTGCCTGGTGCTTGTTGAACTTTCGCTTCTGGTTTTTTTCTTCCCGGTTGACTGGGCTCATAAATATTCGAGCATGAATGGATCCTAGGACATTCATGCCGATGATCCAGTGTGGTTATTGTTCTACCACTTCTGCCCAAGGGCTGATCACCACGAAGCCCTTTATTTTTGCTTGGACCAGTAGAGTCTTTTGGATGTTGCTGCTGGTATAACTGGTGAAACGAAGCTTGATTGCTGACTCTGATGTTATTCCTTTGGCCCCATGTTCTGGACAATATTCAGCGGCTTCTGGGCTCAGGGTGGAAATTCGGGCTCTGGTGTCGATGATGGCGAGAAATTCTTGACCGTATACCGATATCTCTACCGACATCAGTGTTGCCCTAATTAAGACTTGAACCCTGATCCTCAACTTCAAAATCTATTATCTCATTCACAGAACTATTTTTTCTTATCCTTATGATGATAACTTGCAGATCATATATGAATCTTAGTAATGTATAATTTACATGTATAGACTATCTGCTTTTATTTGATAAAATAAGAAAAATAATTCTATTAGATAACAAAAAATTTATTTTGTGTTTTAACCCTCATAAATTGTAGTGATTTTTCTATACTGAATAATATATATTATTTAGTAAAAATCTAGATTGCAAATATCAATCTTAACTTCAAAAATATTTTAGATCTTTTTAATTTTTATCTTAAAGTAAACGTGTAAACTTTACAAAATTATAAATCTAACATATTTTTCAGGTAAAAGTAGCATATAATTTCAAGGCTTATTACAGCACATTTAGCTCAGGCAGTAAGATAATGGATTATGAAGTTAAGGACCGGAGTTCAATCCTCGGTTAGGACAAAGATTTTTTTTTCATTTTTTTGTGGTTGAATTATTTGATTTAAAATCGAATCTTTTTATCGTTATTGTTAAGTAAAAATAAAATAATTCAATTTATTTTAATTAGAACAAATCCTTTAATTTTATGAGTAATTTCTGACATGATTTTAAAGGCAATTCATCGCGTGAGAAATCACGCTAAATTAAATGATTTATCATGTTAAAATTCGATTGATGTTTCACTTAAAGAATCGTGTGATATATAACGTGATTTTTCTCGCAAGGGTCACCATAAACAAAATGAAATAGTCATGGCAAGTTACGTAGTAAGTTTCTTGAGACTTTTTTAAATTGATCAATATATAACTCAAGTTAAGTTAAGTAAGCCCTTCATTAACAAACGAAAATTTTGTTGCTTCATTATGATTAAATATAATAAACTTGACTTTTCGAGGACCCCCTTGGTGGATTGCCACCTTGCCGTGTGCCCGATGGGCCAGTGAGGGGGCTCCTCTAGTCGATTGTGCGGTGGATTTCGGACCTGAACCCAGTGAGATAGAGTAAATGTTTTTTGCTGTGTCTGATTCCCTGTAATGCAGGCTCTCAAGTGTATGTGGATGCTCGTAATAAGAGCTCTTACTCGAAGTGCGGGATCCCCCTAAAAAGGGCTCTCCCTTGCTTTGGACTCTCAACGGGTCTAGGGGCAAGACTCGCTCAACTTTCCTCATCTCAGAGGGAGGAGAGCAAAAGCTGCCTAGCAAACCGACTGGAGGCTAAGAACTATCCTTCAACCAGGCAAAGGTGGTATTGCTAGTTGGGAAACACAACACATAAATACACATATCACACCTCAACACTCACACCTTGCCGACCCCAAAGGCACGTGTGTCCACCAGGGTCACTCAAGGAGGGCTGTCTGCGTCGATCTGAGGGTACTGTAGGAAAACTAGGTTATCTGGCGCTCCTAAGCCGTCGTGCAGTACAGGGGCCCGGGTCAGTTTAACAAGCATGAACTGTCTGCTCTATCAGCCGATGAAAAATCCCGCCCTAACAGTGCCGGTTAGTGACCGGATAGGGCCATGTTGAGTCGAGGGGGGGGGGGGGTTGCTGCTAAGGCCACAGAAGTCGGGGTTGGCTTCTCCACGGTAGGTGGCTTCTGAGGGGCGTATTGGCCCATGATGCAAGGGCAGAGCTTAGTCGACACACACACACTAACACACCCGTAAAACAAACAAAAGAAAATGGATAAGATATAATACAGGAAACGGTTGCAAAAGTGCCAGCAACAAAGGAGCTCTCCAGCTCAATTCCGTACGGATTGTATTTTGGAAGACCGGGCAGCTGTCGTCATGACATCAAATACCAGTGTAAGTTCCCAGGAGAGTCGGCGGGTGACTGCGAGGTCCGCCCCAGTGGCAAATACGGAGGGTAGGATATTACCTGTGAAATCTGGGACTAAGGGACTCCGGAAGCTGCAGGTGGAGTAAGTTCGAAGAGGAGACCACCATCCACCTGCTATGTGAATGCCCAGCTTTTGCAGGGACAAGGCAGAGAGTGTGGGGGGTTCCCATGTAAGGGTTAGAGGAGCTAATGTTAAAAAGCTTAGCATCAATTTGCCGAGTTGCCGAAGCTATAAACGATGGTTTATAAAGTAATTACTTATGATTCAGGAGGCACAGCACAATGGGCTTCGCCTGGGTGCTTGACCGGCATGTCCTCGTGCAGGAGCCGCCGCAGTTTATCTCCATCCAATAGACTAAGACTTAGGCTAACTTGCAACGGTCAAGTAGACACGTGCTGGCATAGTGGAGAGCCCGAGCAGCAGTCCACTAATATTACTGGTGTTGTGAGTGATCTCGGAGCAGGCCCAGCACGCGCACACTTGCAGCAACGACAAGAAGCCTGGTTCATTTCTTTTAAGTCGCGTATAATATTTTATATTAAATTTTATTACTAACGCTGTGCACACGGAGATATTCCTAGTGAACTGATCCGGGGAGTTTTCACCTAATACTGGTGAAAACTAAGCACATAATCCTAACACATTAACTCTGTCCGACTGGGCCGGCTACGTCGACCCCCAGTCAATTTTCTCATGGACGCATTTCTCAAGTATTTCTTATACTAAACCCGCATATAACTCATTGTGTAACATAACCGAAAAAACCACGCGCTCATTCATTCTATTGTATTTTATGTTATTACGCATTTCCATCTCGTTCTTCTTTTCAATCGATACATTTTCAACGCCGGTTCTTATCCAAATATTCTCGTTAACAAGTAAATATTAATTGATGTTTTGTTTGACCTAGAAGACCTGTTCGAAAGCCAAGCCCACCCCTGTATCATATACAAGGCCAAACAAGCGAGCCCGTAGTACATATAAATTCCTTCGTTACTGTATGTTATTCCAATTTCTCGCGTATTTCGTTCGATCGTAATTAAATTTTGTAAGTCACTTGCTAATTCAACACGAATTATGTTCTGCGTATTCAAAAATTTATTTGATTAGATTTATCCACTTATTTATATCAATAAAATCAAATTTTACTTTTTTACTAAATGCCGTTACTTTTGTAATTAATAAAATTTGCAGCTTAATACTTTTCTATTACTTAAATAGATAAGTGAAGATCCCTTACTAAAATTATTATTACAGCCGTTTAATCGCAAATATTGTTTATTATAATATAGTGATTTGTGTTATTTCGCTTCGCCAATATTCTATTTGTTGTGTGAGAATTAAATAAAGTGATTGAAGGCTTCATACCACAAATATATTATAGCATAAATATACGATCTGTATTATTTCAACTTATCCTGCTACGACCGCTCAGCACCTTATGAACCCAAAATTCATTAATTAATACTAAATTATTTCGTATTGAGTTTATCTATTTATTCTAAGTTTGCAATTAATTATTAATTCTATACAATGAACAATCTATAAAATAAATATGCACGACGTAACTTATTAACAGGAAAACTATAGAATAATCTTGCAAACTGGACTTTGGTTGATTGATCTTAGTTCTTTTTTATCTATTATTTGGTAAATTAACTTTTTCAAAAGTTAATTCTTTTTAATTAACTTTTTCAAAAGTTAATTCTTTTTAATTAACTTTTTCAAAAGTTAATTCTTTTTAATTAACTTTTTCAAAAGTTAATTCTTTTTAATTAACTTTTTCAAAAGTTAATT
>QLSS01000073.1:268486-290233 GCA_024372645.1 Trichomalopsis sarcophagae
TTTTTCAAAAGTTAATTCTTTTTAATTAACTTTTTCAAAAGTTAATTTTTTGAGATTTTAGTCCTTTTAAGTAAATTTTTTAAGGTATTTCACATTTCTCCTAAAAATTAAATATAAGCATCTTTAGCACCTTTTGATCATGGTTTTATTGTAACATTTTTATTGCTAACATGAAATCACAGATTGTTCTGATACATGTAACGAGGTGCGAAATCAGGTAGATTCGCGCATCGTTGAAACGCGACGTTGCGCAAGCGCGAGGCAAGATTCGGGGCCTCGCGTATAAGTCGCGGTCCGTCGGACAGGGAGATAGCTTCCGGCCATAGGTGCGAACGCGTCAGCTCTCGTGTGTGAGACTGACGGCATCGAACGACGACCGATAGCGTGCGAGAGAGTGAGAGTGTGTGTGAAATCGTGAGAAGAAGACGACCAAGTCAACTCCAGCTTCGAAAAGCAAGGACAACCCGGCCTGTCGATCTGCGGCCAAATAAGAGGACGTCGGCTCCAGCGAGTGAACCAGCAACACCACCGGCGCAGAGTGTGTGGTGTGCGCCTACAAAGAAAGGCAACTGCGAGTAAGTAGAGCTGAGCCCTTTTTCTGTATCGCGTCAGCAGTAGCAGCGGCTACAGCTTTGCGACTTGGTGCAGCGGCACCGAGTAACGGCCTTCTCGTTCATGCGCGTAAGCTTCGCGAGATACTCTTCACGCTGAGTCGACATTGAGGTGACTCGGCGCACGTCTGTATATAGAAAATATTGGCCGCACAATATATCATTATTTTATTTGAATTTAATCAACCTCAATAATTTTTATTTTTCGAAATTTTCACCCTCACCCTTTATAAAAGCAATTTTCAGATCACCGAAAATAAGGCAAATAAATTTGACGGTATGGAGATTACGTGCGATCATTCGGATCGTAAACTTATGATCATTTAATCTAATTATATTAGCAAGAATTATATTTATTAATAAGATTATTAATAAATTTGGTATGAACGATGCTAATGTAGTCAGTGTTCCTACTAACCTGGCGTAGTTTTCGATAAAGAAGCAAGTGAATGTGCACAGAATGATCGAATACCATATTGCGAAGAAGTCTGTTCACTTTGATTTGCTGCTAGAGTGGAAATTGAAGAACTGGAAATGTGAACTGGCGAGCGGGATTTCGACATAGTATTCAGAAATAGTGGGAGTCAGGAAATATGCGGTTATACTAACACTGACAATGCCAGATGAACAGAAACTCGTTAATCATGAGGCGGTTGAGCATTCTTGCTAAATGGTGGATTAATCTGTTGGTTCAGCCAGCCTCAGAGTATAGTATCGATATCAACAGCAGAATCGAAATAAACAGCGCTAACTCATGGAACAAAAGAAGCGATCTAGCTGCACCAGATACTATGCAAATTAAATTTACCTTGTAACGTAATTAAGCTTAATTGCGTTAAACTAGATCTTGTCTAATCAATCGACTATAAGATTAGCAAATAACTCAGAGTTTTACAAGCGATCGAAACACATGGACGTAAGATATAATTTCGTCCGCAAAGTTATAAATTGGAAAGAAATTGACGTTAATTTTGTATAATCTAAGAAACAGTAAGCTGATATGTTTACTAAGCCTTTAACTAAACAGCAAGTGCGTATTCTGCGTGATCAATTAAACATCCAAAATATCTTCTATCAAGTCGGAGTGTTGGATTATAGCGTCGGTCCCTACAAAGACTAGCACGCTTCAAATCTTTCTAGAAGAGTAGTACTTTTCATTTTTCACCGCAAAAACTAGTACTTTTCACTCGTTTTCCTCAAAAACTAGCAATTTTCACAACTTTGTCGTGAAAACTAGCACGTTTCATGTCTATGCCGCAAAGACTAGCACTTTTGACGAAAACACATGCGGTTTTGGGGCTTTATGCTTAAACAATTGATGATATTATATTTACATGCGAAGAGACAGTTAGTACAAAAATTATCAAATTTTCAAATTATCAAGTTCTTAGGCACGACACAAAAGAGAGGGTCTCCGCCGGTGTGGTCCGACTAGGCCAAGCGCTGGGTCGACTGCCCGCGAGACGCGAGTAGTGACGGGCAGTTGAGCTGCGAGAGCACCGCGACGGCATGAAGGAGAGTATCGTTTACGCCCTGCGTGGCTGGATCGCGTGGGAGACAGAAGCCACCGCGTTGTAGGGAGGGGTTGGGTAAAATATAGCGGATTTATAAACGAGATGAAAGAGATTACTTATTTTCTGTTCTTTCTCCCCACGTGCTCCCAAATGTACGGCGACTGCGGCGAATCTGCCGCTTAAACGAAAAAAATTCGAGCGCATTGAAGCGCCAGGAGTTGTGCACCTGTACTGGGAGGCACAGCGTCGCAATTTGTAAACATAAAGCATATAGACATTCTAAGTTTTTTTAACGATGCGCAAAAGCTTTTCAAGGTTAAAGTAGAAGATTGCTTGAAGGAATATAACGCTGTAAAAATAAATTCTGACATTATCGCAGAATTTTCTATGCGAAAAAATGGTGAGGAAACGACAGACATTAAACATTTTACAAGTGAAAGTGTTACAGCATTCATGTCAACAAATTCGAAAGAATAGCTCAAGGATCATATCAAAGAACCTATTCTCACCCAGCTTGAAGAATTGCAGAACGAAGATTCTGGCTGGACCTTGACGAGTATTATCAGTTTGTGTATCAATATGAAAAAATAATCTCCAATCAAGAGGAGTTCCTTCATTCCACTTCCAAAGTTTATAGGGAAGAAAAAGGCATGTATTAATGTTCGTAATAATGTTTCAAGTATGTTATACTTTCAGCATTGCATCCTAGTGAAACTAATCCCAATAGAGTTAATCAATATCGTTTGTATGAGAACGAGCTGAACTTTGGTGATATAGAATTTACAGTGAAACTCAAAGATTTTCCGAAATTCGAAAAATTAAATGATATTTCAATAAATGTATACATATTAAAAAAGTACAATGCAAAGTTCGAAGTGTCACCAAGCCATATTAAAAAGAAAAGAAAGAACAATATGTAAATCTACTCCTCATTCAAGATTTTTACATAGATGAAAATAAAGAAAATAATCATCATGGTGGAGGAAGCTTGTCTAAATACCACTACGTTTGGATTAAATATCTGTCTCGGCTTTCAAGCACTCAATTAAGTAAATCTCATGTAAAATCATACCACTGCGAAAGGTATTTACAAATATTTTACTATGTGTATTTTAAATGTGAAGAAAGGTTGGAAATGCACGAAAATGATTGCAAAAATTTAAATAAATGTCGAATTAATTTGCCCGACTTTAAGAATAACATTCTTAAATTTGAAGATTACAATAAAAGTGAAAAAGTTCCTTTTGTTATTTATGCAGATTTTGAGTGTTTGTTAAAGCCTACTAAAAATGAAAATGCTTTCCAGCTTCATGAAGCATATAACATAAGCTATTATATATAGTGCAGCTTTGATGACAGTTTATCTATTTATAAAACATACAGACAAGAAAATGAAGATGAAGAGACACCGGCAAAAAGGTTTGTTCGAGAACTGAAAGGAATTAGTGAAAAGATTGATCTACTCTAAAAAAATCCAAAACCAATGAGACTTACAGATCTAGAAGAATTAACTTTACGGAGGTCAACTGTTTGCCATATATGCCGAAAGCCTATCAAAAGTGATGAACTCGCAGTACAAGACCATTGTCAGTTAACAGGACGGTATGTTAGTTTTTATGTACACAAATATTTGACTTAAATGCTGTACAACATGTAAGACTTTTCTCTATTTAGTTTCAGAGGTGCAGCTCACAATTCATGCAATTTAAATTACAAGGATTCGAGGTTTGTGCCGGTTATCTTTCATAACCTCAATTATGCTTTGCTGAAGTAGATTTAGAGTACCCTGAAAAAATACATGATGATCATCAAGATTTACCTTTTTGTGAAGAGCATCGTACACCCCCTGGCTCAAAGCAAAAGAAACTGTTGACTACTTTGAACGATAAGAAAAGATATGTCATTCATTATCTTGCGTTAAAACAAGTATTAGATAATTTAGGACTACGTCTAAAAAAATTGCATAGGATTCTGAGTTTTGAACAGAAGCGTTGGCTAAAACCATATGTTGAATTTAATACAGAGAACAGAAAGCAGGCCAAAAATGAGTTTGAAAATCTTTTTTACAAGTTATTAATTAATGTAGTATATGGTAAGTGCATCGAGCGAGAACGACGTCGCGTTGATGTGCGATTAGAAAATAAATTTACAGGTCGATATGGAGAAGAAGCACGTATAGCTCAACCAAATTTTCATAGTTGTGCAATCTTTGATGAAAATTTAATTGCTATACAGCTAAAGAAAACGAGTATTACAGTTAAAAAACCAATATACGTTGGTCTCAGCATTCACGATTTATCTAAAACATTGTTATACGATTTTCATTATTCATATATGAAGCGTCGACTTGGGGACAAATAAAACTCCTTTACACCGACACAGGTAGTCTAATATATGAAGTCGTTGACGTGGATATGTATAAAATAATGAAAGAAGACTTGCACAAAGGACCCCGTAACACGCCTATGGGAAAAGTGGTTTCCGTCAATTTCGCTGCATTTTTGATATGTTGTGTGTCTTGGCGTCCTGTACAAATGTCTCAATGGGCACGAAGGGGGTTGGGTTTAGAGTTTCGTGCCCATTGAGACATTTGTACAGGACGCCAAGACACACAACATATCAAAAATGCAGCGAAATTGACGGAAACCACTTTTCCCATAGGCGTGTTACGGGGTCCTTTGTGCAAGTCTTCTTTCATTATTTTATACATATCCACGTCAACGACTTCATATATTAGACTACCTGTGTCGGTGTAAAGGAGTTTTATTTGTCCCCAAGTCGACGCTTCATATATGAATAATGAAAATCGTATAACAATGTTTTAGATAAATCGTGAATGCTGAGACCAACGTATATTGGTTTTTTAACTGTAATACTCGTTTTCTTTAGCTGTATAGCAATTAAATTTTCATCAAAGATTGCACAACTATGAAAATTTGGTTGAGCTATACGTGCTTCTTCTCCATATCGACCTGTAAATTTATTTTCTAATCGCACATCAACGCGACGTCGTTCTCGCTCGATGCACTTACCATATACTACATTAATTAATAACTTGTAAAAAAGATTTTCAAACTCATTTTTGGCCTGCTTTCTGTTCTCTGTATTAAATTCAACATATGGTTTTAGCCAACGCTTCTGTTCAAAACTCAGAATCCTATGCAATTTTTTTAGACGTAGTCCTAAATTATCTAATACTTGTTTTAACGCAAGATACCACGAATAATATACCACGAATGGAATCCATCGATGGAGGGGGCATCTTCCGATAGAAGGGATATTCTAAAAGAGGTGATGAAAGGGGCAGACATCATGGTGGGGAATGGGCTATATCAACCGACGCAGCACGGTGAAGAGCACATTCAAGCTTGAAAATTACCTGCCTTTGCAGAAGAAACCAAGACTCACTTAACATTTCCAAGTAAGTTCATAGCTGATTCTCAATATTTTTCTTCTCAAAGAAAGTATTTTCTCTAACATAAATTCTTATATTTTTACTTTTCAGAATGGATCTATCTGCACTTAACAAAATTAGTGAGCACGAGTTCTTGCCCAAGAAGAAAGCCACGGACTTAGAAAAAGATCGTGCATACAGGGTGATTGCGCTCAAGGAAGTAAAGACGAGATTCAGCACGAAGATCGTGGCCAAGATCGATAACAGCTTTCAAATATTTCTACCAGAAAAGATCTCATCAGCAATCTTGAAAGATCAAGAACTTTTCAATAATCTCTCTAACACAGCAAATAAACTCAGTTGATTTATAACATATCAGGGTGGAACTTCATTTATGTTTACCACATGCTAAAATAATGAAAACAAAGACTGACGATTGTTAAATACTATTTATTTATTTGTTCAAACTTGTGTGCAGTTTAAATGAATAAATACATTATTAAATATAATAACAATTGCTTTCTTATTTATTTGAACCTTGAATAATTCATACAATCTCATTTTTAGGCACTGGCCCCGTATAAAGAGTTACGAAGAAACGTCTTATACCTAGGGCAAACGCCTATTGGATTTGACCAAAAATGTGTTTTTTTTCCATTTCTTTCTGAGCTATTTTTTACAAAATGGTTTTTTCATAAAAATATTCTGGCTATTTTATAGAAAATTATATTCTTAACAAATTAACTGTATTTAAAAAGCCTAAATACCCAATTGAAAAAAGTGTTTCTAGTAGCGAAGCCTCATTCTCCAAAAAGTGACTTTCCGTCCGTGCGCAGGACCTGATGACCAATCATATTCATAAAAAATGACCTTATATCACACAACATACTTGTTCAAAACAACATTTTTAAGTCAAATTCATTATGTATATTAAATATACTATGTTGTACATGATCACCATGTATATGCATCTTTTTAGACATACTTTTATGGACCAATAAAGGTAAAAACTAACATTTCTTCACTATATCCATACTAAATTCTTGAAAAACTAAACTTTTCACACTTGCCTCTATGAAATACTTGTACGATGACTATATATGTGTTTAATATACTATATTCTAAGCCATCACTGAGCATATGTATATGTATATATAAGTATATTTGACATTTTATCCCTCTGCATAACCTTAAATCTTAAGGAAATATGAATTGTTTTCACTCTAACTATAAACTTTCACCGATACTGTATGTTATCATACTCATCACCATGTATATATATATATATATATATATATATATATATATATATATATATATGCATAGTTTTACTAATTTTTATACGAAGTGACCTTATATTACACTTCAAACTTTCTCAAACGAACTTTTTGCACTTACACTCACTATATATACTGAATATACAATACTTTACACCATGACAAGACTAAATTTTCAAAATAACTTTATATATCACTTCATACTTTCTTCACTCTAACTCAATATATATATATGTATTGAATACACTATATTTTACACTACACTTAGCCTAAATTTCTTAAAAAATCTTATAATAAACTTCATACTTTCTTGAATAAACTTTTTGCACTCTAATTCACTATATATACTGAACATGCGATATTGTG
Source organism: Trichomalopsis sarcophagae (assembly GCA_024372645.1). Classification (NCBI taxonomy): domain Eukaryota; kingdom Metazoa; phylum Arthropoda; class Insecta; order Hymenoptera; family Pteromalidae; genus Trichomalopsis; species Trichomalopsis sarcophagae. The sequence goes on from QLSS01000073.1 coordinate 275,649, forward strand.
CACAACACTTAACCTAAATTTCTTAAAAAACCTTATATTAAACTTCATACTTTCTTGAATAAACTTTTTTCACTCTAACTCACTATATATATATTAAATATACTATATTCTACACTACGCCTAGCTTAAATTTTTTAAAAAACCTTATATTACATGTCATACTTGATTGAATCAACTTTTTTCACTCAAACTCACTACATAAATATATTGAATATATGATATTCTGCACAACAATAAGCCAAAATTTCTTAAAAAAATCTTCTATTAAACTTCATACTTTCTTGAATAAACTTTTTGCACTTACACTTATTACAAATACTGAATATGCAATATTCTGCACAACACCTGGACTAAATTTTCAAAATAACCTTATGTTACACATACTTTCTAATACTTGCTTAAATTAACTTTTTCACTTTAACTCTACACCACGCCTAGACTAAATTTTTAAAATGTTTTAACTTTACTTCCTTTTACCTCTTTTCTGACTAAACCTTCTCTGTCTTCTGGCTTCATGAATCTTGTAATCCTGTTACTTTTTTATCACTCCTTTTTTTAAAAGCACATGCATCATCACAATATATTATTGAACAGCGCGTTTCTTGTAAGTCTGTGAACGGTAGAGGCTTGGTTTTGTCAACCACTACTCTGTCATGTCGTACACAAAATTTTTACTCCCCTGGTATGGCTGACAACAGCAAGTCACTTATATTGCTTTTATCACCATGTATGTAAATACATTTGTTATTTGCATGTTACTTAAAATCTTGAATTGGTGAATTTTTTATTATACTTTTGCGTCCACTAAAGACTTATACATATATGTGTAGCTTTGTATAACATACATATACAACTACCGTAAATAAACACAAAGTCTGAAACGATACATCTTTAATCTTGCTTGTTCTGAATGTAACACTATGCCTCATTCTATACTACGCCTAGCCTAAATTTTCGAAAAAACCTCATATTCCATGTCATACTTGCTTGACTAAACTTTTTTCACTTAAACTCTACATCATTCCTACACTAAATTTTTTTTCTCCTACTTTCTTTTACCTCTTCTGACTAAACCTTCTCTATCTTCTGTCTTCGTGAATCTTGTAATCCTGTTACTTTCTTATCACTCCTTTTTTTTGAAAGCACACGCGTCATCATAATATATTATTACACAGCGCATAATCTGTAAGCCTGCGATCGGTAGAGGCTTGTCTTTGTCATGTCGTACACAAAGTTTGAGCTGCTCTGCTATGGCTGACAGCAGCAAGTCACTTATATTGCTTTTATCACCGTGTATATATATGTATATGTATATACATTTAATATTTGTATGTTACTTAAAAGCTTGAATTGAAGAATTTTTTATTATACTCTTGCGTCCACTAAACACTTACATATATGTAGATGTGTATAACATACAGATACAACTACCGCATATAAACACAAAGTTTAAAACGATAAATCTTTAATCTTGCTGGCTTTGAGCATAATACTATGCCTCATAATTATAAAAATACATATAAATTATAAAAATGTAAATCGATAACTCAATGATATATGGTTACTGCATCACAGAATCAACAATTCTTTAAAAAATATTAAACAAGATACTTTTACTAAATTGTAACTTATGCATTGAATACATTAATTAAATTGTAGATTATACATAGCAAATTATAACAATCATAAATAACAATCATTATTGCATTGAAAAATTAATAATAATAATTAAAATAAGAACAATACTTTAATCATGATTTTAACCGTAAACAAATGTTGATATAATTTTTGACTATAATGAAATATCAATGACATATTATACTTTGCAATAAAATGCAACAAAATCATTTATGTACAAGATAAATAATAATTTTAATAAATTAAAAATAATATACTTTAATTGGACAAGATAATAATATGAATATTTATGCATAATATACAGAAGATCGTAAACTGATGTTCTGTTTGGAGAAAGGAATAATCCCCAAATAAACCTTAATAGTATCGAATCCTATGATGCAGGAACGAGAGCGCTATGCTCTTTGCATACTATTGGTCGATAGGTCGGTAGATTAGATCAACAGTTCATGCTATTGGCCTGATTCATGTATCAGAGCGAATCAGTGACTCCATCAGCGTAGCAGAGCTCCTTATATGGAGCTATTCCTCTCTCCAATGCCTAAACCCGCACGCCATTTACCTACGCTCAGACAGATTATTACATCGTTTGTAACACCCCGTACAAGCTCCGCAAATAATTTATAAATATTAAATAATAAATTATATGAAATAACATTTTAGATTATACAAAAGCATCTTATGCTCCTCCACTCTCAATACGAAGCTACATGGCACAGCTGACAGCTGAGCTCAAAGCAGCCAGCGGCAAGCAGCAAGAAAGCGGAGAGAGCGCGCAACACGCGCCTATATCTATATAGACCGAGCGGTGAGCGCAGCGGCGCAATTATAATAAGAGTAGGAGTAGAGAGAGAGAGAGAGCGGCGGCGCAGCATGTGCATTATTCTATAAGTATGTAAATGATTTTTGTATATAGGTGTGAATGAGTGTGTGCAAACATGAATGTGAGTTTTTCCGGCGGCTCGATTTCCGCTCTCTCTGTGGCCTATAAAAGGACCCTAGTCTCTTCTCAAGAGCAACTCACGCCTTGAGAAGATAAACGACTCAGAATTATTTTGAATCGTTTCTATACTTATAAAATTTCGAGTCAGGCACGATATCGTATCTTAAAGCGTATCAGTCCTACACTTGTCATAAATTCAAAGACTTGTTAAATACTTCTAAAAATTTCGAAATAGATGAGATATCGCAAATTCAATGATTTGCGATATCTGATCTGCTGCTCTTCTCTAAAATTTAAAATCTCATACGCGCTACGGACCGAGAAGAGTCATGACCTCATGACCGTTTCAAATTAACGCTAGCGCCACATGGTCGATATCTTGCCGATATTGGTGAGTTATCTGTTGCTGCTCTCTCACCTACCAGGTGGGGCTGCCCTCTCAAACTATTAATGAAAAATTAGATTTCGTCTTTCTATAGAATATATAATGTTCGAACAAGAGCATGGTTGCCGTTTCAAAAAATAGTGACGTCAGTCCTGCTTAACGACTACCCATTCTAAAAAATACGGTGTGCATCAAGGGCTACGTGAGATTTTTGTCATCTTGTAGTTGCCGATCCTGTCCTAGGCTTGTAAATTATCGCACTTTGTCTAAAAAAGGCCACGTTGTGACCTTGTTACTCAATATACTATTTTTTGTTTACCTTGATCGAAACCGAAGTTCGCAAGTGCATCACCCTACTGAAAAAGCTTCAGTGAAAATCAGATGATTTTCAAGTAATTTTCAAGGAAAAAGCGTGCTTGATTAGTAGACAATTTTTAGGTGAAAAGCATGTAACCTTTTATTACTTTCAAATATTATGTTTTGGATTTATATTTGCTATAATTTAATAAACTTTTTAAACAATATTATTATTGTTATTATTATTATTATTATTATTATTATTATTATTATTACTATTATGGTTATAATGCTAGATTGTTCACGTTTGCTATTTCGAAATATTTATTTAAAAAGTGTTAATACTAAGTGATAAATTTCATATTTCGCAAAAATTAATAGAATCTTTCTGAATATTATTTATATTATTATTGATACATTTCAAAAATTGTAAATTGATATTTTTAATAACTTTTCAATAAGTGTACAATAATAATAAAAAACGTATGCGTCACGGGACGCCCGACAGAAGTGATAATTGCATATGATATTTATAGAAACTATCAAATATAGAACTTGTTTTACGCATGATGGCAATAATAATTTTATAGTTATATTTTTTGTTAATCTAATAATTTATAAATGGATAAGGAATAAGTAAAACGTAATTTAATTTCCTTTTGTATGTAAAATATATATTTTATGTACAATATTTATCATTATTTAACAGTTTAAGTTGACTGGCTGGTATTTAACACAACAATATGATTATCAAGTAAATATCACACTCGGTAATTGAAAAATCAAAATAAATATCTGTTTACTAACACAATTTAATAACACAATGTTCACTTCAAAAGTTTTACTAATGTAGAGGTTATGTTTACTGTGCACGCGCGCTAAGAGAAAAGTGTCGAGGAAAGAAAGGGAGAGATAGAGAGAGGCAGGGTGGGGATGTCTCCGCTGAGTCGCCGTATGCTTGCGAGAGAGAAGGCAAGAGACGGCAGGGTGGGGATAGCCAGACATAACGGCGCCGTAACGCATTCCAACCAATTCACTCCGTCCCATAAGAAGTTATCACTTCAAAAATTTAAATTCATGGAGAAAGAATTTCAGTATCAGGAAGTTTATTTGTGGTTAGGAGTACTAAATAAGTATTTGGTAAATTTGTATGTTTTTCATTACAAAGTATATTTTATTTATATACCGACGTCAAAACCGACGTACCAACCTCCAAAAAATTCACTAACAGCATGGCTCACTACTATACGCCCAGCGCGGCCGTGTCGATGTTAGTGCTCGGCCGAGTGATGTCCAAGTATGCGCAGTCAGTTCAGCCGAGCCAAGCCTCGAATGAAAAATTTTTGAATTTTCAAGTTATGTGTATGGGTTGCAAGACATGCAGAAAGAATGACTTACTGTTTAAGAACGGAGCTGAATCTTGCTTTCTTTTTGAACCACAGCTATTCAAAGACTTTGATTTAATATGGAGTCTAAATGATGCACAAGATTTTACTTCTGCGATTATTAGTCAAAGAAATTTAAAAAATCTCAATTTATATGAAAGCAGTGTATTCTATTAACTTGAGACTCGACAAGCAAAGCCCATTGCATGTACTTTAACATATTTATCAATTTGAAGCATTGAAGTTGAACCAGAAGATCCAGTTCGTCCCAAGTAGACCCTTTTGGAGGATGTTTTTTGAAACCAACTAGATCTTCTAGTCATCGCTGCGACACGGTGCCTCCAAGCACCTCGAAGCGCAACTCCTCGCGACTCCAACGCGCGGATTATTATTTTTGTTCGCGGGTTTCGATGGCAATCACTGACGTTTGGGAGAACGTTGGGAAAAGGGAAAAATAATCACACACAAATTAATAGTTTTATTGCACCTATATTTCGTCCAGCCCTTCCCTACAACGCGGTGGCCGTAGCCGCCCGCGCACGATAGCCACTCAGGGCTCGACGTCTCACCTCTACTCTCAGGTACGCGCGTACGCCTCGAAGCTCTTGCCTCTGGCGTTGAGCCGTATACCTGTCGGCTCTCACGCACACACGCGCGCGCGCCTCGAAGCTCTCGCTTCTGGCGTCGCGCGATATGCCTGTCGGCTCTCACACACACGACTCGAAGGCTCAGTGTTGCTCGTTTGGACCGCGAAGCACACGACTCGTTTCCTCTCTCTCTCTCCCGTACGCAACGTCGCGCGCGCCGCGCGCGTACCGCGACGTCGTAGCACGAGTCAGCGCGGTCCCCCTCCCTACTCTCTCACACTCACACACGTAGCGCGCGCTCTCCTACGGCTCGCGCCCTCGGTCCCGGCACGACGATGCTCGAACCACGCCGGCGGAGCGCTCGGCTTCCCCCTCTCTCCTCTCTCTTGCTAGTTCGAACGCGCGCGCGCACCGGCTTTGCCTCGTGTTGGAGGCAAGCCCGACCTGCTGCTACCGAGCAGCGGAGGATTCTCGGACGCCCGATGCTTCTTTCTCTCTCTCTCACACACGCTCGCTCTTTGTTTCGCGTTTCTCTCTCTCTCTCTCTCACTCTCGCGTACGCTGGCTTGTCGCATCGCGTAGATGGTGTCGAGGTGTGCGCCCGCACCGCACACCACACTCTCGTCTCGTTCACTCTCTCTCTCACACACTCGCGGCCGTCTCTCTCTCTCTCTCTCGCGCACGCTGGCTCAACGCCTCGCGTGGTTACGTCGAGGTGTGCGCCCGCACCGCACACCACACTCTCGTCTCATTCACTCTCTCTCTCTCACGCTCGCGGTTATCTCTCTCTCTCTCTCTCTCTCTCTCTCTCTCTCTCTCTCTCTCTCTCACTCACTCTCTCGGCGGCCTAATGGCTCGCACCGAGAGGTTCCCGAGGAACTTAAGCGCTTTACCTTGTGTTGGAGAAGCGAACACTAGTCGCCTCCCGACGGAAGCCTCGCTGTCCCAGGGGGTGCTGGCTTCCCTCACTTCTTCTCTCTCCCCCCCTCTCTCTCTCTCTCTCTCTCTCTCTCTCTCTCTTCCTCTGCCTCGGGGTAGATGAGGAGGTTGTCCTGGCCCTCGACCTAGCGTCCTTCCTCGATTAGCACCGCTGGATTGTGGCCTCCGGGGATGGCTCGTCCTCGGCGTCGTGGTCCAGCCGTGGCCGTGGTTTCTCTCGTGTTCTCTCACTCTCTCTCTCACTAGCACGGTCGCGCGCGATCACACGTCAACTTATGTCGACGAGGCTCGAAACGTAACTGCCGAGCCGCGTGGCCGCGCGCGCGCTCGGCGTCCCGCCGTCGGCCGCCAGGCTCGTCTGATAATGCTACCTAATTGGCTGCGCGAGGCGCGAGACGTGCTGATTGGCTGCTCGTCTCGCGCCACGCGCGAATCAGCGGCTCGCTTTCGCGCACATCGGCCAGCGAATTCCAAGTATTCCCGGGACGCAACTCGCGTCCGAGAACACAAGGGCCTCGCCGGAACCGATCGTCTACTCTCTCTCTCGCCGCGCTAACAACAACAAGTCGCGCTTCGCGCGACTGCGACATGCAACGTCGCATCACTAGTTCATCAAACTTTAGAAATATATTAAACCATATTAAAAAGGGCTTCTGTTTCAAATTTCAAGTGTAAACTGTGCACCACTAAAAACATTTGCTATTTTTAATCAAAGGATTTTTAACAATACTGAATTCTTATTAAAGGGATCAATCGTATAGACTTGAAACTTGACATTCAAGCTATTTGCATGTAATTAAGTATATTTGTAAAGTTAGAACATTGAAGCTGAACCAGAAGATCCAGTTCGTCCCAAGTAGAGGCTTTTGGCGAATGTTTTTAGAAACCATACTGGATCTTCTAGTCATCCCTAATTTATCAAACTTCGCTCCGAGATTCCTGATACTATTTTTCTTTTTAAAGTACATCGGCAAATCAGAGAAAGGCTTGCTAGAGCGAGAATCAATGCTCCGAAACGACAACCCTCAACACTAGCTGTCTTACGCTCCGAGACACCTTTATCGAGATTTTTTTTTAAACAAAAAGTGTACGTTGGTAAATCGAAAGAAGACAAGCAAGAGTTAGCATTAAAGCTCCGAAATGGAAACTCTTAAAATTAGCTACCCCATGCTCCGAGACTCCTTATACGATTTTTTTTTTTAAGAGTACTTCGGCAAACCGGAGGAAGGCGAGCGAGAGCGAGCCACCAAAACGAAAACCCTCAAAAGCAGCTACCCCGCGATCGAGCGCATTTTGTCGCCTGAGCGTTGCGAGGGTGACGAAGAAGCAAGTATGATGATCACCTACGAGCACGAGTATCGTACACTTTTTTTTGACACGAGGTGCGAAAATTCAGAATTTTGCGCTTTAGTGTGAAAACCAGACATTTTGCGCACGCAGCTAGGAGAAATCGAATTTTGCACACAAAGTGTCAAAATAATATTTTTGGAAAGAAATACCGTTTTTGAAGAGATTAACGCCATATATGTCTATTACTGACTTTTTGAAAAATTTTAGTAGCATACACGAACATTTCAGAACAATGCTGAAAATGTTTGTTTTTAGACTGCTGTGCAAATACGTTGAAAAAAACTGTATACAATAATCTAAGTTTTACATAAAAACTATTTCGTGCCGATGAAATGTTCCTCAATCGCACCTGAAACCCTGTAGTTCGGTTGTTTAATAATAAATTATAGTCCTGTAATTTCAATATGGAACAATTTCTAAAAATTTCACAAGCATTCTAGAGTCTTTAATATATACTTATTTATTACTTTAATTGTAAATATCTATAAATATTTTTTTTCCAATTTTAAATTTACCGCCAAGACATTTTTCTAAATTTGGCCATACTGCCGCTGTTACGCGCGTGCGCCGCCCGCCATACTAGTATACTTTGTAATCCATTGGTGGCGTCGCTTCATTCTTCTGGCATCGCGTCACCCGGCTGCTTGCGTCACTAAGCTTCGACGACAAATTACAGCGTTTCGCATCATTATTAAGGTACGCATTGCATTAGCATGGTAATACATAATAATCTGATGCGAAATGAAAAAGGGTTATGTTTGTACAGCTAATATTAAAGACTGCACGCAATGAAAGATTATACAGAAAAACTCGTATTTTTATCTTACTAGAAAATTTAAATGCGCGTCGCGCACTCCTTATCATGTCATAATTAACATTTAAATTTTGCTGCCTGCTTAGCGTCAACAGTTTAGAGCGTTTGTAGGTTATGTAATAAAATCCGTATTTCTGATTCGCGTTCCTTAATTCTTGTAGAAGGCGACCAATTCTCAATTAAATGCTTCATAACAAAGCCCATCACTTTTTAAAGAGAGAATTTGGAGTAAAATTATTTGCCCGAGATTATGAATCCTTAAAAGGTGACTGTACTTTTTATCTGTAGAGATATATGAACATATTAGGTGGAGCTACTTTAGGCCATTTTTTTCGTAAGCATTTTTCATTACAATAGTATACTTTCGAAATAATATGTGAATTTAAACATTAAGGGAGATGTGACCAGTATGGATACCCTTAGCTATTTTGGGTATAAGTTTTAAACGACGCGATAAATATTCAAATTCAAAATTTCTACCTGTTCTCTATTCCATTTTCTACAAGGAAATGGATGGGCGACAGTCGAAGTCGCGACTAAAAAAAGTTATCCACGTCAACGCAAAAAATGTAATTTACGAGATCTCGAAAACATGCCCTCAGTATGGATAATTTTAACTATTTTGGCTGTGACTATTTACTTACGTTGAACAAAAATGAAAAAAATTTGAAGTGAATTTGTTCCTAAAAAAGCCCTTAATGATTATAAATAGTCCCGATTCAATGTTCGGCGCTATAGTTAATTAGCGACATTAATATAAAAAGTGCAATTTTCAATCCTCGTAAAATAACTTTACACTTTTGAAATCCATATTTTCTTATTTTCCTTATAACTTTTGCCGTGATTATTTTAAAATAACGGTACCGATGTATGTTCATTAGACTACAAATATGGACGAAAAAAATGGCCTAAAGTAGCTCCACCTGTTTATGAGCTATTTTAAGGCCATTTTGCAAGTAAACCGTAGCTTTTACAAGAACGGATCACTACATTTGGAACGCAGATGTGGCTCGAACTAAGAAGAATATACTTTAACCTGGGGGTGCTAAATACAATATCGATTATCAATAATAAAATTATAAAATATTTGCTTATTAATAAGTAGTATTATCGAGACTAGTACCTTCGCATTAATCTTTCATTTATTTTGTATGTACAGTATTTATATTATTTTACTTATTGATTCGCAGATTTCTATTGTGTCTGCGAACGACATTTGGAACGTCTTTAAAACGGTAAGTACATGTTTTCATGCTCTTTTATTTTTATTTGTTTTTGTATTATAAGATAGCGTTTTAAATGGTTGTTGCAAACATCAAAGTTTATAACATACATCGCCAAAATAGGCTGCTTTTTTTACGTTGCATGAGAAGCGCCACGGCTACTGATACACGGTGCCTAAAAAGGCTGCTATATATGGCTGCTGAAAGCGCCGAAAATATTTATATACAGCGCCTGCAAAGGCTGCTCATTATTGTACTGCTGAAAGCGCCAAAGTCTGTGATAAGCAGCTCTTGAAAAGTTGTTATTTTTTAATTGAAGTATTTTATTTTTGTTAAGATTACATTTTGAGCGCGCTCAATGGCTCGTAATTATAGACATGAGTGGGAAAAAGAAGCGATATTTTCAATATGGCTGTGTGAAGTTCAGGGAGAAAAACATAAAGCTTATTGCAAAGCATGTGATAACAAATTAAATGCTAAATAGGAAAATTTAAAATGCCATGCTTTTTTCGCTACTCACGTTAAAAGCTTCGAAGTGTATCTTGCAAAGAATGATACAACGTTGAATAACGTCAAACGTAAGATCGTAAATAATGAAACACCATTTATAAGTAGCTCAGATATATTTGAAATTGTCAAAGAATTAGATAATAACACGCAAAATAATGATATTAATACTAATATTGAGCTCGCGCAACAAATAACTCTGAATGCAAATAATCGAGCTCAAACCATTAGTAATATTACTTCTGATATCGTAAATCAGACAGAATACAGCGTTGACAAATTACAGGACGATGGCAACAAAGCACATAGCAATGTAGGAGATTCAGAGCATTCTGATAAGAATATCGAAAAATGTACCGAGATATTACAAAATGTAGATAATAATTATGATGGTTTACATGGCTCGCTAGAAACTATTTTAACTACAGATAATTTAGTCGCAGAACATGATGAAAATAGTTATTTAAATGCTCGTTCGCAAGGTTGTGGCACTAAAGAAATACAGAAACATTCTAAGTACCGACATAAATTTAATCCGAAATGGCAAGAAATTTATGATTGGTTAAAGCCCGTTAATGATGATTGTTTTAAAGTTAAATGCAGTGTTTGTGATATCATTCTTACGGCTAATACAACAATTTTAAAGCAGCACGCTTCCACTGAAAAACACAAAATTAGTGCTGGTATCCTTGACGTATTAGATACAATAGATTTTCAACAAGCGATAACAGAAATCAAAATTAGTGCTCTTCTAGTATATCAAATGTTATCATTTCTTCTCGTTGATACGCTATTGCCATTTTTTAAACTTTTAGCTTTTGATTCAGTAATTTTACAAAATACTAAATTAGATAAAAAAAAAACTATTCATATTATATGTAACGTTATTGCACCAATTCATAAAATGAAATTGATAGAAACGTTAAAGAAGACAAAATTCAGTGTTTTGATTGATGCAAGTACAGATATAACTGTTAAACAATCAATGTGTATCGTTGTCCGATATTTCGATGAAAACCTCGGTCGTATCCACGATAGTTTGTGGGAGCTAGTCCTTGTTTTTGATACAGACGAACATCGTAAGACTGATGCTGAGACCATATGTGACAAAGTACTTAATACATTCGAAACATCCGAAATTCCATTAAAAATATCATTTCTTTTTGTTCCAATACCTGCAATTTAATGATGGGAATTCACAATTCAGTAGCTGAAAGATTAAAAATGAAAATTCCTGGCCTTAAAGTTTTTAAATGTGGATGTCACATTCAACATTTATGCGCAAAGGATGCAATTAAAAAACTGCCTCCAATTTACTAACAGATCCCTCATTTGTTGTATAATTATATTTCTGTTAGTCCAAATCGATGTAATCGATGGGAAGTTTTGCAAATAAAATCAAAATTGAATCCTTTACAGCCTATAAAACCAAATAATACTAGATAGTTATATTACTCCCTATGCATGAATAGAGTCGAGCGTAGATGGAGTTGTATTGAATTATTTTTTGAAGGAGAGCTAATAGAAAGTAATGCTAAAAATGATAAAAATCAAAAAGTTGCAGCAAAAGCTTTACTTTCCTACTTTCAAAATCCTATTAATGAATTATATCATACTATGATTGTAGAATTATTTTTCAAATTATATCTCGTCAACAAAACGCTACAGTACAAAAAGCCTCTAATTTTCGAAAATAAAGAAATTGTTAGAAAATTATATATTGATTTATTAAAACTCTATATGAATGACAATTATATTGATAATACAGATCTCTATTTCATCGGTTATTTCATCTTAGTAATAAAAATGTTACAAAAAAGCTGCGGTCGAATGGTGCTAAAGATACTTATATTTTATTTTTACGACTTTGAATATGAAATACTCTAAACAATTTTGAAAAAAAGGATTGAAATCTCTAAAAAAAAATTAACTCTTAAAAAAGTAAAAGGTTAGGCGAGTTTGATATATTCCGCAACAAAATTACAGATAGAAAAGAACTGAGATCAATCAAACAAAGTCAAGTTTATTATATTTAATCGTAATTGTAACGTACTAAACGCAAAAATATAAAATTGTATCATTTTTTTTTTTTTGGAAAAAATTTATTGTAAATGGTTTCATTGTACACATAAAGTTTTGAATAAAGTCGCTCCGAGTTGTCGCCGTGAAATATGCCGTGCTGTGCCGGGAAAAATGTCAGGTTTTCCATGATCTGGAAAACACACACTCACGAGAGCCACCGTGCCGTGCCGGGAAAACCTAGTTTTCAAAAGCTGTAATTTCGTGAGTGTGGTTTTCCGGGTGAAAAACCTGGGATTTTCAAAAGAAGTAAAAAATTGAACACCGACGAAGTCAGAATCCGGGCCGAAAGGCTGCGAGAAAAAGAGAAAAAGCGACGACTCGGAAATACTCGCGATTTTGTTAAACAATTGAAATCGCGAGTCTAGCCGCATAAGAGGGGAAGCTCAGTCTCAGGCTACATAACAAGGAGGTATAGTACAATATCAAAAAATAAATTTTATCACAAGCTAACCGTGATTTTATTTTGACCCCAGCCTAATATATTACAGTAATGAAGCAAAGAACAACTCTCAAGATAATCACTACGTCACTTGCCATGCCCATTTCGCTGTACTATAAGTGGTTAGTTAAATATAATAAACTTGACTTTGTTTGATTGATCTCAGTTCTTTTCTATCTGTAATTTTGTTGCGGAATATATCAAACTCGCCTAACCTTTTACTTTTTTAAGAGTTAATTTTTTTTTAGAGATTTCAATCCTTTTTTTCAAAATTGTTTAGAGTATTTCATATTCAAAGTCGTAAAAATAAAATATAAGTATCTTTAGCACCATTCGACCGCAGCTTTTTTGTAACATTTTTATTACTAAGATGAAATAACCGATTGTTCTAATATGCATCACCCTCGAATTATTTCTACACCTAGACACCAAAAAACCACGGTGCGAACTACCCAGACCTCGTCATCAGCTACCCTGGCAAGCTAGTTACTGTTACAGCTTCGGAACGCAGAGTATGCACTGGCAACCTCTTAATTCAAAATATCGTAATATATTATTATATTTTCTTGAGAAAGCAATTCTCATCTGTATATAGCTTTGCGGCTAACTTCACGATCCTAACACTTCTTGCGGCTAACTTAACGGTCCTTTCACATTTCGGGCTGAAGAAGAAACACGTGATTTTAGCATTTGTGGATTATACACTCACATATTATAAAAATAAGCAACCTTTTCACTAATATTTTTGTTGGAAATCGTAGTTTAGCTCAGAAAACATACTAATAAGCCAGAAAATCTTAAGAACAGTAACAATAAGCATTTTTTTCGGTATTATGAAAAATCCGAACACCAATATAGAAGTAAATAGTGTCAAGGGCGCCGCGGCTTCGTCTGCTTCCCAAACTCGCCTTCGTGGCGCTACCGCGCCACTTGATATCCGCACAATTGATCCGAAAAAAAAAGGATTTTAAACCATTAAATGAAATAATTATATGTCAATCAGTTGAACAGTTTCTTGAAAAAGTAACTGATGTTTTTATTAAACTAAAATTTCACCAAGATTGCCAAGTTTTCTTAATAGAGTTATGTTGGGGCCTGAAAAAAAGATGTAATTTTTCAGATAATATTAGAGGGTATTCGACATTTTTTCATCCTAAAAATGTACTCAATTTAGATTTTCATAAAAATAAATATAATGACTTGAACGAACTTTTCTTTGAACTTCCTAAACTTGTAAATGATCATGATCCTGTTCTTATAATTCAAATAAACGAAGAATGGTCAAACTTATTATTGCACCCTTATCTTAATGATTTTATTCAAGAAGAAGTCGATATTTTTTGGGTCCACGTAAGAGAATACAAGAACGACCAAGGAGAGTACTTATTTAGAAATATTGCAAAATTCGCGTTAGAATTTTTGTCCTTTCCGAATTCGAATGCTACTTAATGCTCAGAACGTATATGGAATGCGTATAACATGGAAAAAAGTAAGACGAGAGGCTCTTTAAAATTTGGATCAATACGTGGAATACTTTTATCATTACAATATATCAGAGACTGTGGAGGAATATTATTTTTTGAGCCAACAATTGAAATACTAAAGCGATATGCCGTTGGATTATATAATAAATTCGAGAAAAAAAGAGACATCAAAGTTTTGACTCAGTATAAAGACATTAAAATTTCAAAATACTATTTAAAAAAATGTCAGGAATAAGAGACATATTTTTCGAAAAATCACAAAAGAAAAAAATTATATGACGAAAAAATGTATAATACATTAGCCACAGGCGAGTTTCGTATAGAAAATGAAAATGTATACGATTTAAATGTCGTTAATGTTTTAGAAGATTTGAAAATAGCGTTTTAACAAATTACAACTTCATTATATAGAGAAATATCGATGTCTCAGAAAAATATACTGCAAAATTACGAAGAAAATGTAATAATGATAAATGGTTTAATTTCTAATCATCGTTATTATTATACAAAGT
>QLSS01000073.1:290243-310759 GCA_024372645.1 Trichomalopsis sarcophagae
GACAAAATATATACCATTGGCAAGTATTATCGTGGCAATTATAGTACATTACAATTGTTTTTTGAATCATATCACTCTCTTCAAGGAAAAGAGTATGTAGAAGGACAAGTGATTGATGCATGTGCGATAATACATGAACGAAATTAGCCAAACGCAAAATTTATTAACACTAGTGATACGAATATTTTATTTAACGATGCATGGTATGACCTACCTGACGAAGCTTGGAGCATGTTTACCATCAATTTCCCAACAAAAGAAAGAATACTTATGCCATACGTATGTAACAATCATTGGCGTTTATTCATGGTTGATGTAGATTCAAAAATTATGACATTAATAGATCCATATGATACTACCCCACAATTTTTGAAAAATGAAGTAATTAGAGTTGTCAAGCATTTAAATCGGTATATAGAAATTTGTGAAAATAAAGAAATTAATAATATCTTTACAAACTTAAAAAATGTATTGCAACTACAGTGGTTCGTAAGTGATCGCCCGCACCAAAGCCCATCTGATGGGTATAATTGCGTCGTTTACGTAATATATTATATGGACGGTATTGGTAAAGAAAAGGGAATTAGTCCACATTTTAATCCAGATGGGGACAGAGAACATCTGTCCGATATGCTTATAAAGAAATCGGAGAATATGACTGACATTTGTTTATACTGCTTTAGATCATGGGGTAATATTACTAAAAACTGCAAGACTTGTAATAGATTATTTCACTTAAATTGCTTACGAGACTACAAATTCAATGAAGGAAATTTATGTGAATTATGCTCTGCATTTATAAACGCGTAAAATAGTAGTCATAAATTCTAGTCAACTATATTATTGTTAAACATCGTAAATTTTATGTACAAATAATGTATTGTTATTAATATTTTGTTTTATTTGTTATTACAATAACCTTTGCTAATAGATAATTAGTACCACTCTGATCTCAAAATCATAGCATTAATATGACTCGCTTCGCTTGTGCAAAAAATGCCACAAAAAGTAAGTAATCATCCCCTTCACCCGTATTAAATGCATTATTATAGCGTGTAATTTTAATAAAATTAAGATAAAATTGAAATAAATTAAGAGTTCAATTAAGTTTACATTGGACAAAAAAATTAATAAATATATTTCGTTACATTTTAAAATGTTTAATTGCATTATCAATAAAATTGTAACACTTCTAATGCGGCCTATAAGACGGTCTCAAGCCCGAATAAA
Organism: Trichomalopsis sarcophagae; assembly: GCA_024372645.1. NCBI lineage: Eukaryota > Metazoa > Arthropoda > Insecta > Hymenoptera > Pteromalidae > Trichomalopsis > Trichomalopsis sarcophagae. Next base: position 291,474 of record QLSS01000073.1, read on the forward strand.
AAGCAGAGAGAAAGTGTTATAAATGCATGCATGATTTATATTTTAATATTATTTATTATACTTTTCAATAGTATATTGTGCATCGAGTGCAATAGAAAGTAAGCAAGCCAAACCGAACTGGATCTTTTGGTTCAAAATCAATGCTTCAACTTTATAAATATGATAAATTACATGCAATGGGCTTTGCGTGTCAAGTTTCAAGTCTATACGATTGATCCCTTTAATAAAAATTCAGTTTTGTTAAAAATCCTTTGACTAAAAATAGCAAATGTTTTTAGTGGTGCACAGTTTACACTTGAAATTTGAAACAGAAGCCCTTTTAATATGGTTTAACATATTTCCAAAGTTTGATGAACTAGCGATGACTAGAAGATCCAGTTGGTTTCAAAAAACGTCCGCCAAAAGCGTCTATACTTGGGACGAACTGGATCTTCTGGTTCAACTTCAATGCTTCAACTTGATAAATATGTTAAAGTACATGCAATGGGCTTTGCGCGTTGAGTCTCAAGTTAATAGAATACACTGCTTTCATATAAATTGAGATTTTTTAAATTTCTTTGACTAGTAATCGCATAAGTAAAATCTTGTGCATCATTTAGACTCCATATTAAATCAAAGTCTTTCAATAACTGTGGGTTAAAAAGAAAGCAAGATTCAGCTCCGTTCTTAAACAGAAAGTCATTCTTTCTGCAAGTCTTGCAACCCATACACATAACTTGAAAATTCAAAAATTTTCATTCGCGCCTTGGCTGAGCCGAACTGACTGCGCATGCTTGGTCATCACTGAGCGTGTAGTAGTGAGCCATGCTGTTAGTGAATTTTTTGGAGGTTGGTACGTCGGTTTTGGCCATCGACGTCACACCGACACGTTCGCGCTGGGCGTGTAGTAGTGAGCCATGCTGCTAGTCAATTTTTATTATTATTCTACACTTATTGAAAAGTTATTAATATCAGCAATTTTTACGTAAATCTGAGTTTTAAAGAAAATAAATATTCTAAATAGTGCGTATACTTACCTTTCCAACCTACGGAAGTTCTAAATGATTTAGGAAACTCTACAAGTCCACTCTTTAACAACAAAAAGTTATAATAAAAGGAGTTTATTTTTTCAGTTGCGTATGTGAAAAGCGCGATTACAAGGATTCCCCGTGCGCATATATGAGCACACAAAGAAATTTTACACCGATAGATTGAACGTATGTGTTAATTCTGTTGTGAATTCTATACAAGGGTGTACACTTGTATAATGTATATAGGTAATGTATATAATCTACACGTGTACAATAAATCCGTGCATAAAAAGTTGTAGTTGTATAAAAATAACATGAATTATAAAATCATGTGAAGATCCATCGTGTACATTCTGATTATGTCGAATTTCACTAGTATCATTTTTATATATTCTTGACAAGAATAGGTTATACGATTGTGTAGAGTATTGTGGTATAGTAAAATCAGTGTAGAATTTTTCTGTGTAGCAAATATGTGTGTAGAATAATTTGGTGTAGTGTCTAGGGTTATTTTTAGTTTGACCTGCGTCGTTATAGTAAGACTATCTATCCATGATATACAGACCTACGTCTTCTTCCGGCGCATTCCTATTCTGTGTAGATAATGAGTACATCTACCTCTCATTCAAGATCTGTTAACGGGTAGATCTAAACAAGTCTTAGCGTATAAGTTATCAATCTTTTTTAGATTATGTGACAAATAGTGCTTTGAGTGCTAAAATGAAGATCAGCCGAAATGGTGAAATTAACAGATTTTCATTTACAAATTGAAGTAAGGTCACACGTAGAGAGATAAAATAATTGTTTTTTTACACTTACTTTAACGTGTTCGGTTTTCTTTGTTCGATCTTCAATGAAGTGAGATTTTTTTTTATCGTAATGCTTTGTTAAGGGTCTAGACGATACCGATGATGTAGGTAAAGAAGATACTGATCCGTAACTGGCCATACCTCGCTTTTTTCGTCTCTGTTTTGAGCCATTTCCAAGAAGTTTTAATACCTTAAAAATATAAAAAATGAATGTAAAATATATTACATATAATGGTTTAGATGAAATTTATGAAAAATTTGTTTACAAAAGGAATCTTTTTTGCAAAATATTCATTTTATCAGTGTTGTTATAGCACCTCGAAAGTAGGTAAAAGTTCAAATCTCATGTATTAGTTTATGTAATGTTTCAGAAATTATATTCTTAGAATCGATACAAATATTTTACAAATTGAAAAGAAGTATTTTTCTTTTATTAAATTGATTTTCAAACTTAAATAATTTGTTTGCGTTCTATGGTAATTTTTTCTTTAGGCAATTTATACATTTTCGTGATAATTATTTATTTTATGCTTATTATATTACAAAGTTTGAGCTTTCTTTTGTAAAAAATGTTCTACTTCTAAATATAAATTCAAAAGCAATATTTTTATCGATTGTACACTGAATTATTCTTGAAAAAGCTGCTGCAGGTAGCATAAGCAGCAACTGTACTACGAAATTGCGCACAGCGCGACAGCTCCCCTAATTTCGAAAGCGCTACTATCACAAAAATGTGGTATAGCTGCTGTGAGTGCGACGACAGTTCCACTTTGCAAAAACTGCTGTCCCGTTTTGACTGATATAGTGTGGCTGCTGCGCCAAAACGGGGCAGCCGCTGCACTAAATTTTCGTAGCGATGAGCTTGTCGCCTTAGTGTACCATTCGCTCGAGCTGATCAGCAGCCGCCTCGAGAATCTTTCAGTGTATCTCTCTAGAATGGTGTAACGTCACAACTATTTTTCGTGATTTTTCAAAATTTTGAATTATTCTTCATAAAATCATGACCCACGAACAACATTTCCAATTGTACGATTTCTATATTTTTTAGCATAAAAGTTCAAATCTTTTTTCTGATGCACTGAAAAACTTTTCTTAGAACATTCTTACGTAACTTATTCTCGATCGATAAAATGCTAAAGCGATACTTTAGAATACATTTTTTCACTTAGCGTGGCATGCGTGACCTTGCTGTGGCTTACCGCCTTGCATCGCGAAGCGCTTTGCGTTTTACATGTGAAGTACGACTGCTGACGCTAGTGCTTTGCGCTCGCCAAAATCTCCTGTTTATTTTGGAATATACATTCATTATTCTAACATGCATTCTCTTATCTTAACGATATTCTCTAACGATGTATCCAAACGTCCACCCCACTGATTAATTTTTGTGGATAAACCCTGGAATAACATGGAAGTTGCGCTAAGCGCTTAATGGTGAGTCTCATGATGATTTTTCTAAAGCGCATAATGCTGCGACCATAAAAAAAAACTGACTGCGACAGCTCAGCGAAAGCTCTTTTATGGAGAAAGCCAGATCTAATCCAAAATAGGAAAATTGACAATATTGGATTTAAATATCGGTGCCCCTACCCAACTCAACCGGCTACCCTTGACACCTTCTAGATGGCTCCCACAATCACTTGAACCCCTTCTTTCCCCTCCACTCCTCGCTTCCTCAAACTAGTACAGTCTAAGCCACCATCCGGGACAGACGCCGCGTTGTCACAATCTACAACGTTTCACTTAAGTCACATCACACGAACTCGCAGTTGTCGTTTCTTCACCCCAAAACCAACAGACAAGATTATCTAGTTTTTTGAAAAATCGCCCGGCTCAAATGCCTCTGAGCTTTTAGGTACGTTAAGAAATTTCGTAAATAACGCGGCAAGGCTGAAAGAGAGAGAAAACTCGCGGTCTTGTATTCACTATTTGTGTTGCCACTGAAGAGAGAAATGAGTCAAAAAGAGGGACTGTGTCTTCACGTCGCATTCTTGAGTCGGCTAGCTGCGATAGTTATGTTTAATATTGTATATACAGCTCAGCTCTGAGTGACATACTATAATATTTAAATATGTGAGTTAAAATATAATTATTAGTAAAGATGCGACTTGATTAAAGCGATATATATATATTTAATTAATTTACTAGCAAAGAACGCTTCCTCCGTTCGCAGTTAACTAATGTTGGTTATTATACTTTGTTGCAGAGTATGTTTGGGAAAAAAATAGTTAAAAATTATATTTGTTCTTATAAAATATGTTAACATATTGTTTCATCATTTCAATATAGTCTATGTTGAGATTATATAAAAAAATTGCTGTTTGTAACAGAAGCATGATTTTCGCGTTTTCGTAACTATTAAGCTGGCGTTAATTAAAAAAAGGAAAACATTTTAGCAGGCGTGTTTCATTTTTTTTTGCCCAGCGAACAAATGAAAAATTCCCTCTAAAAGGTTTCAATTGAAATAGTTACTGATTAACATCAAATATACGTATATGTGTGTATGTATGTAAACGCGGAAATCAGTACATATGTCACTTTGGCCTCGTGTGGTTGCGTTACTCGCCTGGGGCTCGTAAACGCCCTCGCCTTCGGCTCGGGCTAACTCACCTTGACTTGTATGCAATCTCCACACTCAGCCTAAAAACGACTACTTTACGCCCTTGGTACACAATATACTATTTCGATATATTGTCAAATCTACACTATATTAAAACAATAATATAAACAATTTCGTAAGAATTCACCATCAGAATTAGTGAATCATCCTAGAATAATAATTATATCATGTTAAGTATGTGGCAAAAACATGAATACATTATACTACTGGGATTAAATGAATGAGATTAGGTTAACTTTTTATATAAAAAATGGTTTACAAAAAGTTACCGGGTCATACTACATTCACATAAATCAGCTATATTTATACGTACACACACTCACACCACACACACACACACACGCGCGCGCGTGCGCGTGAGCTGGTAAGCCTGACACAAATATGATCCGTGGACCAAATCAGGCCGCCACGTTTGTCGTGCAGTGCGACCCGTAAGCTGCCAAAAGGAGACCCTAGGTGGGGAGATAATCTGAGGTTGCGAGCCAAAGTGACCTGAACCACCTTTGGCTCCCGCTGACGGCAAGACGGAAGGCGGGTCACATAACAAGTACCTGTCAATCAGCTAATGCCAGTGCGTGATACTGCTTGATGTCTGCCAGAAACTCTTCAAAGAGCTAAGCACTTTGTTCGGGGTGGAAGGTTTAAGAGAGTGGAGGTGAGCTAGGGCAGTATCGTGTGCTATATTCTGGTATGATGTTCTCAGTCTGGCACCGGTTACAGTCATGTGTTGGGGCCATGTCAGGTGCCACCATAGACGGAGGGATCAACAGTGGTCAGACACATACCGGAATAAAGACGAGCATTGTCGAGCATGGAAAATTTAACCGTGCAAGGAGAGCAGGAAAGGAGCTCTCGAGATCTGGAATACAATCGGAAATGCTGAGCGAGAACGAGAAAGCATATGACAAAAGGTCCGAGACAGGCTGGACTATATAGATAATATTGTATCAAACGCATCAAACATTCATAAGTCTGTTGGAAGCGATCTATCTGAGATTATGATCCAGGTTAAGCAGCTTAAAAGAAAACAAGTGGCGCTGGGAAATAGCAAAAAGAGCCTTGGATTGACGCTTAATAAAGCAGAAATGTCACCGAACCAGCAGCATATCCAGAAGGAGGACAGGACATCACAGACGATAGTAGCATCAAACGCGATGACGATAAGAACGCTAAATAAGCGTAAGGCAACGTCACCAAGCCAGGTAAAAGAGCGACAAAAAAGCTGCGCTAAAAGAGCGAGGAAGAATAAGGAAGTAGCCTCTGTGGAAATCGAATCAAAAATCCAATCACAGGTGTCTTTGGAAGAAAAGGCAGTCCCACCCTGGCAGGAGGTTATTACCAAAAAGAAGAAAAAGAAAGAAAAAGAGAGGAAGAGGAGTTACACAAAAGCACTGATGCCAAGAACAAAAATGGCACTAGAAAACCACGAGAGAGACTCACCAGGCCTGATGCACTTGTTATAAAAGCTGCTAAAGGAAATTCGTATGCTGATATTTTGAGGAAAATAAAAGCAGACTCTAATCTGACTATACTTGGTAACAGCGTAAATAAAATACGCAAAACGGTGGAAGAAGATCTTCTTTTAGAGCCACGACGCACCGAAGAAGTGAAAACGCAGGAACTTCAAGAAGCGGTTAAAGCGGTGCTGGTAAAAGCAACCACTATCAAGATGCAGCTAAAAGTTGCACGAACGCGCTGAGTTGCATTCTCTGCCGGGAAAAGGATGGAGAATCAAAGAGTGACCATGCAGCTGGTAGCTATACATGCCCAGCCTACCAAGCTGCAATAAAAGTACTGAAAAACCAACAAAAATGAAGATAATGCAGATAGTTCTAAACCACTGTGAGACAGCACAAGACCTACTTTATCAGTATGTCCGCGAGAGAGAGAGAGGTAGATGTAGCTATTGTGGGCGAACAATATAAGGATCTAGACGAGCCATTGTGAGAAATAGACACTGCGGGTAAAGCAGCAATCTGGCCATGTAAAAACTTTGCATTCTATAAAAAAATGATGATCCGTGAAGAATGATTTATCAATACTGATTGCAAGGGACTTTAATGCGTGGGCTGTGGAGTAAGGCAGCATAAAGACTAATTAGAAAGGACGAGTACTCCTGGAAGCATTTGCTCTCCTGGATTTGATCCTAGTAAACCGAGGATGCACCCACACATTTAGAAGAGGAGACGCAGGAACTATTGTCGACCTGACGTTTGTTAGTAGCAGCCTTATCGGCTCAGTTGATTCCTGGTCAGTAAGTGATCACTACCCAAATAGTGATCATTAGGCCATAATAATGGAGGTAGGAACACCTGTTCCGGACGTAACCGAGGGCTACTAGGAATAATAGCAAGTGCGGCGTATTTATTCTTTATTAATAATGTATTCAACCTATTAGTAGTTTTAGCGAACGTTTCTCCGTCATTCGGCTCTCATATGCGCGAATCGAAAAGGCGATTCATGGCTTCAGGCAAATACGATTGGGAGTGATTTTATAATCCTTCCTAGACTGCTACGACCCCCTCTAGGAGTTTGACTCCGCGGATTTTGAGGGTCACTTACAGTGCAGAGAGGATAAAGAGCCGATTTGTGACTGCCAGGCCAGAGAGTTGAGTGGCGGAAGGCGTTCGCGCGGACACATGAGTGCGTGTGTATAGCTATATATATATATATATATATATAGAGAGAGAGAGAGAGAGAGAGAGTGAAATTGAACATGATAAGAAAAAAATGGCTCCTCAAATAAAAGGAATATATTTAAAAAATAAGCTCGATTTAATTCCTCATTTCAATGGATCGAATATATCAGTAACGTAGTTTGTCGATGGGTGCGTAGAGGCGAAAGAAATTCTCCCCGAAGGAAATGAGGAGGACTGTGCGCGTATTATTCGAATGCGACTTTTTGGCGATGCGTCAGCATGCGCGAGGGGACAAAAATTTAAAACCATCGACGAAATTATTCAGTTCTTTGAGAGTAATTTCGGATCATCAAAAACGTATCACGAAGTTTCGGAAGAACTAGCAAATATGAAACAACGCCCGACGGAGTGTGTAGTCGTTTACTCGAATCGCCTTCGGGAAATCGAAAAAGAAATCAAGAAAGTCGCAGTGCGTGAAGGGAGATCAACGGACGAAAATAATTGTAACGAAGAATTCGAAAATAATTGTATTAGCTTTTTATTCGAGGACTTAGATGGGAAATACAAACGAGAATAGGTAATTTGCAAACGCTAGAGATAACTCGTAAAAGGGCGATAGAAATCGAAAGGGATTTTGCGTATACGGGAGAGAATGACGTAAATTCGAGACATGAAGAATCGCGATTAAAACCAAAAGAAACTCGAAGAGTAAACGTTGTGGAAGCCGTCCCAGAAGTAACGTGTAATTTTTGCAATGAAGCAGGACACGTCGCAATGAACTGCTTAAAATTCTGTTTACAACTAAATAATAATCGCTCACCACAATTAAATTGGAATCCGAACAACACTCGTCCTCCGTCTTTTAACGGAAATAATAACAATCGAGATAATAATCAATCTTATTATAATCTTAATAATAATTCGAATCGATTCGAAAAGAACTTCCGTTATAATAACTATTATCATAATTCAGGACCCACTGCTACTAATAATACGCGCTTTGACAGACCACACGAAGGAAACACTTATTTTCAAAATCGCGAGAATGAAAATAATAATCGTCCCAACAATTTTGTTAACGGAAACAATGATCGTTCTGAAGGGCGTCAGAATAACAGTAATAATGCTAATAATCGATAAAATCCTAATAATGGAATGGGCCCAAACAACAATTTAAGATACAACAATAATAATCAAGCCTCGAATAATTCTACTTCCAATTTGCCAGAAAATTTCGTTTGCTATTATTGCCAAAAACCGGGGCATTCTAAACGAAGTTATTTACCCCTACAAATTCATGAGGGATATGCAAGAGGGAAACTTGCCAACGGGAAACGGTCGCGGCAATCCTCTCGCAGGCGGAGAGGCTGCCGCTTCGAGTGCTAGCAGGATCCCAGAGACTCAGGGACCAAATGCATCGTCTACGAGGCCACTGTCAACTTAAATCAGAAAAATTGCTCACGCAATATCGAAATCGATATCAAGGAATTAACACGACCTGCCACTTTTATGCTAGATACCGGTTCTTCTCCAAATTTATTAAAAATTTCGCACGTCCCTATTTATTTGCCGATAAATTCACAAGAAATAACTTTATTGAGAGGAATAACGTCCACATCAATAAATACATTAGAAACCATAACGGTCAATTACGAGGGTTTAAATATTTATTTTCATATAGTATCTGACGAGTTTCTCATTAAGGAGGCAGGAATATTAGGGAGTGATTTTTTTTAACAAACAAACGCAAAAATCTGTTATGAAAGAAACTGCCTTGAATTAGCAAATGTAGAGTATCCATTCATCAATGATGTGCCATTCTTATAAAACGAACATTGGAATGTAAGAAATCCTGCGAAAAGGAGAGTCGTGTCAGAGAGGCTCCCTGATGAAAACATTGAAATTAATTCTCAAATCATATGTCCTGGGATTCCGTCCGATGTCAATCCAGACAGAGTTCGTTTAGAGGCGAAGAAAGAAATGCGAAATCTCTCCGGAAACTTTCCAGATGCAATCCACTCAAAACCAAGAGACAAGGTACTCGCTCCACAGACGGGCACGGTAATAAATTGCGCTCACATACAAAGAATACAGTCGACAGGCACAAGTACTCAACCGAGTCTAGATAACGGCAGAGAAAATGTAATCAACTTAGTGAAGAAGGGACTGAATATGTTAACGAATTCGAAATAAATAATGCACCTTTTCTGAGTTCCCTAGGAGTGAATAACAAGAAAGGCCCAAGGAGTAATATAAAAATTATTAGTAATGTCGAGGGTGACGATGAAAAAATGTATGCATGTCAGAATAATTATGACAGCGCGTGTTCAAAAGAAGTATCGATAAATAATTCAAAATCCAAAGCGGAGATAATTGAAAATCTAAATGAAAAATTTTCCGAGAGCGAAGAGGATATTGCTGCTGATTATAAAAAAGACAGATACCTAGAAAATATTAGTGAAAGTGACAGCGTGACGGAAATCATGAATAAATGTGAGACACTAAGTGCGCGATTGTATAAAAAAGAGAAAGAACCAAACGTTTTTCCTGTGGAAGACATCGATTACTTATTCGATAGAGCGATGACAATAATGTATAAATTCGAAGAGGATAAATTCCAAGACATAAAGTGATCATTTACTTATAAAGAAAAAATGAGGATCCCGTCAACTAACGCGGAATCTCAGAGAAATCAAGAAAATACACTTATAAAAAGTGATTATATTTTACAAAATGAAAGTGAGAAAGTCTAACACAGTGAAATGGACGTCAAAATAATGATACACAAGGGGTAAATGAAAATATTGATGCAGTACATTATAGTGAATTAAATGAAAATAAAGAAAATAATAATTTGGAATTTAGTGCAATAATACCTCCACGCCACGGTGATCAAGCACTAATTAATGGAAACAATCATGACATTAAATGGGACTACATTAATAAAAATGATGAAAGAATACATGTTTGCATTGAACAAGTAAATGATGAAGATCGAAGTCATGTATTTTGGAGAAATTAGAAGAAAATACGCATGTGAAAAAGAATTCTGAGACCAGAAGTCAAGACGATGCGTGCGGAGGATTCACGCTAACCGACGTCATGCACCCTATCGCGACACACTCGACGGGACGCCTGCCAGCTAAAAAAAGAACAGTGCCCACTATGAATTTTCCCACTAAAATTACGCCAAAGAAAAGTGTTAGTTTTCGGGATAAAAACCTTGAACAAGTTTACAAATTTAAGCCTGACTCACCAAGCTCAGGGAGTGACAGCGATACTGAGATCAGAAAGTCGATAACAAAATTTCGTAAGAAAAATGCAATAAGTAAAGGTGCGATTCCGAAATCAATAAAAGTAAAGAGGAAAGTTGAAAAAATATTACCATTAATTAGTAATTATGAAGATTTTCTCGACATTTTGCAAAAACTAAGACCAACAAATTTCGAAACTAAATCAAAAGGGATAAAAATTCAGAATTATATAATTTTCAAGCAATGAGTAAAGATTTAGGAAATATAACCCTGACTACTTATAAGAAAAATGACAATCAACATTTTATTCTATCAGGAGGAAATTCAGAAGAAACTGATCAAGATTTGTATGAATGTAAAAAAATAGAAGAACTTTTAAACGATTGTCAGGATCTCTACAGTGAACAAAATCATAAAATGCACGGACTCTGCGTAATATCGAGCACCCCAGTCCTCGAGAGAATAGAAGGAGCCTATCAAAGCGGACTAAGTTCCCCGCTGTGAGAGAGTCAAAACACTGCTACGCCTCGACCATCTTAAACCAAATGAACGAAAAGCTATTGAAAAGCTCGTTGACCCCTATCACGAACAGTTTCACTTACCCGGGGAAAAACTCACTACGACACATATAATTCAACATCGCACTCCGACTATAGATAATCGGCCCGTAAATGTTAAAACTTACCTCTCTCCTAGAGCACACAGAGGTCCAATTATGGCAAAAATTAAAGAATTTTTGGGCGGCGGACTTATTTCACCGTCAAATTCTGATTACAATAGTCCACTTTGGTGTTTAAGGAAAAAAGACGATAGTCACGGCAATCCACGAAACAGAATAGTATTGGATTATCGAAAGTTAAACGAGGTTATTATAACCGACAACTACCCTCTTCCGAACATTCAAGACATTTTTGATCAACTCGGAGGCTCAATATATTTTACAGTTTTAGATCTTGCATCGGGTTATTATCAAATCCCATTGTACCCCGAAGATCGTCATAAAACCGCCTTCACAGTAATGAACGCCGGCTTCTATGAATGGAACGTATCCCCTCAAGGGTTAACTTCTATGCCTGCTACGTTCATGCGATGTATCGACAGAATTATATATAACACACCTATGAAAGGAGAAGAAAAACCAGTAAACTCGCTCGCTGTCTCACCTAAAGACCTACGAGAACTAGATTCAGGACCACTTGATGTTTGCTTGATAATTGACCTTGATAATATAATTATTTATGCAAAAACAATAGAAGAGCATAATGAAAAATTCGCGAAATTATTAAACAGATTAAAAGCCGCCAATTTGAAATTATCACCCGATAAATGTGATTTCCTCCATAACGAAGTAAGTTTCTTAGGAGATTTGATAAGCAATCAAGGAATCTGCCCTATCCTAAGAAGGTGGAAACAGTAAGGAAATTTCCGCGACCGAAAACTGTTAGAAACATACGACAATTCCTATTACTAGCTGGTTATTATCGAAGGTTTATCGACGGATTTTCAAAAATAGCTAAGCCATTAAGTAATCTACTCAAAAAAAAATGTACCCTTTGAGTGGAATGAGAAAATTATGCAAAGAGGCTGTATTAATTTTTCCCGACTTCTCTTTTATACTCACTACCGACGCCAGTCTAACTTACATCGGAGCAGTGCTTTCTCAAGGCACGATAGGCCAAGATCGCCCAATTGCATATGCTTCTCGAGTGTTAAATGACGCAGAAACTCGGTACGATACGTATTCGAGAGAAGCCTTGGCTATGGTTTTTGTCATTCGCCATTTCAAACACTATTTATTAGGTACTATATTCGTCGTTTGCACAGATCATTTGCCACTATGTTGGTGGAAAGACTCCCGAGATCCCGATTCACGCGCAACACGATGGAGACTTAAATTGTCGGATTATAATTTTGAAGTCATCTACAAACTAGGCCGAATCAATCTTAACGCTGACGCACTCTCTCGAAATCCAATCGAAGAGAATGCAGAATCAATAATGCTTATTCACGAAAGCACAGGAAGTCATACAGAAACCCAAATCGAAAATGAGGACCAATCACCCGGAGAGTCAGCAGTTACGGAAGTCACAACAGAGTGAATGACGCGTACACGCGCAGGTAAATTAAGTCGGCCTGATTACAGAGAAAACCGAAATAAACTTCCTAACGTAAATAAGGGGACTAAGAAACTTTGGGAGAAGGAGAGAGTCGAAGAAAATAAATAAACACATACTGATGAAACTGTTGAGGGAACCGTCGGGACACGAACGAACGAAGAATCTTATATATTACCTATCAACAATCAAAGTGCGTCAGAACTAATGAATCTCGACGATATTGGCACGCATAATGTCAGTAATCAAGATCGAGAAAATATAACTAATCAGGAAGATAACGATTCTGTTATAATACCGAATACACAAAAACGTTCCAAAAGTTATGGCAAAATGTTTGCTAAGACCCGAGAACAAATATCAATGCGTAATGATAATTATTTATATTTTTTATCCTCTACAGCTTCGTAAGGAAGTACCGTGATTACAAGAATTGACTGCGGGGGAGTTAAGAATAATGCCGAAAAGCAATAAACGACACTATCATAATATTACGGGGACTTGAACGCGAAAGTATCACGAAAATCACAGAGAATTTAGTTTCCGGTTTAAAGCAATTAAAATCATTTATCCTGAAGGAACAAATCAAATCAATTAGTCCTGCAAAAAGCGTCTCGATTGAAAACGTACGATGGGACGATGTGATGGATAAAATTCGAAGCACTCTAAAAGGATCACAGGTTAAAATAATAATTTGTAAAGGCACTATTACTTATCCGAGTTTAAGCGAGCGAACAAAGATCATAGAGGAGTCTCATTATTCTGCTATAGGGGGACACAAGGGTGTGAACAAAACTTACAAACGCATCAAACAAAATTTCTATAGGAGAACATGAAAATTGACATACAGATGTATAATCGTAAGTGTTTACCGTGTCAACTAAAGAAATTAGTCCGAGTTAAAACTAAAACTCGTATGGTTATCACAGACACACCTGTTCAATCCTTTGAAAAAATTGCTTTAGACATAGTCGGTCCGTTTCCGCAAACAGAAGACGGACACGACAACATATTAACAATACAATGCTGTTTGACTAAATATTCTCTAGGTATAGCGCGTAAGGACGCCACGGCACGATCAGTCGCCGACGCGCTGATAAAGCGCTTTATTTGCACCTTTGGCGCTCCTATCACCATTTTGACTGATCAAGGTACAAATTTCCTAAGCAGTCTAATAAAACGAGTAGCAAAAATATTCAGAATTACGCAATTCAAGACGACAGCTTTCCACCCACAATCAAACGGCTCTCTGGAGAGAAATTACCATGTATTGAGTGAATATTTAAAACAATTTATCTCGCAAGACGAACAATGGGACCAATGGCTAGAGATGGCTACTTTTTCGTATAATTCGTCTGTATACGAAGCAACACAACACACGCCTTACGAGTTGGTTTTCGGAAGGCTGGCTCGCTCACCATCGAGCGATCCACTTGAAACAGAGGACAGACTTCCGACGTATGCCGATTATATTATCAAATTAACAACAAGGTTCAATAACATTCAAGAAATTGCGCGAGAAAAACTATTAGCAGCCAAGTGTCGCGCAAAATACTATTATGACAGAAGTGCGAATCCACAAGATTTTAAAGTTGGAGATTATATTTGGCTACTTAAGTGCAGAAAAATTCATAAATTAAAAGACCAGTACGAAGGTCCTTATTTATTCAAAATTTTCTAAAGTTATCTTGGATGGTTAATATGTATCGGTTTCCTCGTTCGGTTTGGGGCATTGGTCCGCAGAAATCAATTGATATTTTGTCAAATTGGTGCGATGGGGTATCCGTGATAAGCATTGGTAGCTTTGTTTTTACCCGCACCAGTTTCTTATCTTGGCACCCTGCGCATCCTCGAACAAACTGTCTAACTTCTGCTTGCATGTTTCACCAATAGTATTCGCCGGCTATTCCGTTATATGTTTTGTTTGTTCCCTTATGGCCGCCAATTGATGACTCGTGGTATTCTTTAATGAGTCTGTATCTGTCCTCGACCTTGGGTACTGGTAGGTTATTTTTAAACAGTACGATTGATATTGCTTTTCCTTTAAAGGTATTGTTACATTGCTCAATTACGTGTTCCCAGTCTGCGAGCGTGATTATTCCCAAATCTCTGATAATGACAAATGTTGTTATTCCGTATTTTTCAGTTAATGACTGCAGCGTTTGTACGCATCTAGCTATATCTGGCCTTATGGGTTTGTCGTGTAGGTGTTTCTTCAAAACGATTCCGAACATGTACGTGTCCCTGTGTTTTGTTATAATGATTTCGCCTACAAAGCGTTCTGTTTCTAAGAGTTCTTCTGCGTGTATGTAGCGTCTTTCTATCAAAGCGTTTAGTACTTCTGTATTGAGGATTATGTCTTCTGCTAAAATATAAGCTAGGTTGCATTTATGCGCGAACGGGTGGTCATTCAGGCTTTGTACCCCAGTGAATAGTTCCTTATCATTAGGGTCTCTTTTCCACTCTAGTGAATCTTGTTCTAGTCGCGCTTCGGCTATTAAATAGCGTGCCATGGCTTCTCTTACGTGAGGGTTTCTTTGGAAGTTAGTGGGTGGTTCTTCCTGCTCTGATTCAGATTCTGCCTTCGTTTAGATTGAAGTGACAGTAATTGTTTCGACTATTTGCTTGGAAGTGCACACACACGTTATACGAACTCCCTCGAGAATACGTATATGCAATCTGCGTCTCCGTACTCAACTTCTGATAGCAAAATGCGCCGTGCCTCTTCCGGATCACCATAGGTTTCCACATGTGGGCTGCACAAGAGTTTGTACCTCAGTTGGCTTGGAGTCATTTGCAGATTTAAGATTTTTATTATCGAATTGAACAGGCAGTTTCCCGGTGGCTCCATGGGTATGTTTCTCTCGTGCGTCAATCGTTTGGATGTCTCTGCACAATCTTCACGCTGTGAGTACACGTAATACCATCGGGCCATTGCATCTGAGTCAGTTCCCGTGTGTGGTGTCGGAGCTGGCTGAGCCCTGGGCGACGTGCCCCTGTTCGATCTGTCGCTGGTTGATCGGTGAACGAGTCCTCCATTGGCTCTTCGGACCCGTCGCGGCTCCCTTCCATTATGGGACTAGTATTATCGTGTTTTCTCTTGTCATGGAGACTTAGATCGATGTCTCTCCTGGATGCGTCTGAAACGTTGCTCTCAGGCAAGGGTTCATCGTTGGCTTCATCGTCTATTTGCGGTGTACTATGGTAGAAATCCTTCCTTGGTTTGTAGATGGGAAGAGTTCGTTTTGGAGTGTTAGGGTGACTGTTGTTTGGGACTGGGGGGATGTGCGTGGTTAGAATCGGCTGTGGGGAGTCTATACTTTCGTATGGTGTCTCTGCGCTTGGATTTCTCTTGTTGTTTATCATTCCGTCGGGTATCTCGTTGCCACATTGCGCTTCGTTTTCGCATATTTTGATTAGGACTCCCGACTTATCTTGTCTACTTATCTCCTCTAAGTCTACGGTGAGGCGAGTTCGAAATTTATTTCCCTTGCCGAACAATATCTGTCGGAGGTTTGCTATCGGTGATTCTGTGCTCGTTGGTTTATTACTGAGGCCTACATTACTCACCTCGCTATTCGTTTTCTGAGGAATTGGCCTTGATGTTTCATGGCTGTTGCTACTGTTTGGTACTTGCCTCGGCGTTAGTGGCTGTGATAAGTTGTGTCGGTCCAGTGAATGCTCTTTTTCCCTGAGGTTGTGTGAACTTTCTACCTCTTGTTCTCGCTCTCCTTGATTATCTCTTAAGGGTTCATCTTCGGCGTCGCTTCCTAAGCTACCGTTGCTTTCTTCGCTGATTTCCATGTCATTTCTGTGAAATTTTGGCTGACTTCTGTTAAGGGTCTGCTTTCGTACGGGCTTTTTAGGGTCGTCGTTGTAGTCCATTCCCTGAGATTGCGGTGTGCTTGCGGCTTGTACTCCAAGTCTCATGTTTTCCTCCTTGCGGAGTTTTCTCAAGACATTGTTCGGGTCCGCCTGACTGAGAATCCGCTCGGATGTTTCACGTGCGTCGGGTAATTTGTAGCATGTAGGGTATATTTTCCCGGTTTTCTCGCCGTATACCATCTTATAGACTCTCTTTTTGCCAACTCTTGTTCCTGTTTTGAGTTGCCATTCGTCGTCTGAAGAGCTGTTTGGATCCATACTCTCGGTGTAAACTATGACTCGTCGTTTTCTTTCTCTTGGGTTTCCAGAGTTTTCAGATTCTGTTGATATCCCATCTCTGTCTGCAGTATCGGCCGATTCAGGAAGCTTTTTGGATTTGCCTCTTTTCCTTGTTGTTTTAAAGCGTAATATCGTAGCGTCGTGCTCTTGTTTATCTGCCAACTTATACAATTCTGATTTTGGCCTTTCTGGATTTTCTTCTCCTTCGTCGAGGAGAGGGTTTCTAGAGAGTGCATCTGCGTTCCCGTTGCGAGCTGCGGGTCTGTACACTATATCAAATTCGTAGCCTCTGAGCTCTGCTTTTAATCTGTTGAATCTTAGATCAGGTTTCTTGGTGGTGAAAAAATGTTTCAGGGGCTCGTGATCTGTTACTACCGTGAATTTGCGTCCTGCGAGGTAGTGTCTAAATTGATCTTTTGCGAACACGACCGCTAGTAGTTCCCTGTCGTAGGTGGAATATCTTAGCTCTGCTCCCTTGAGGACTCGTGATGCATAAGCGCAGAGCTGGTCGCGACCTAACTGTCCTTGACTTAAAATAGCACCTATGGCGTAATCAGATGCGTCGGTTATTACTAAAAAGGGCATAGTTAAGTCTGGTGCCTTCATCACTGGTTTCTCGCACAATGCAGTTCGTAGTTGGTCAAAGGCTTGCTGAGGCTCTTCTTTCCACACGAAGCGCTCGTTTTTCCTCAACAGTCTAGATAGAATTGCTACTGATTTCGCGAAGTCTTTGATAAAGCGCCTATAATAACCTGCGAGTCCTAAGAATTGTTTGACTTTCTTGGCGTTTGTTGGTATTGGACATTTATTTACTGCTTTTATTTTCTTAGGATCTGCTCGGATTTTTCCACCTCCAGCAATATGTACTAAAAAGTGTGCCTCTCGCTGTAGGAATTGACACTTCATGGGCTCGATAGTCAAGTTGGCGTAGTCTAGTCTCTTCATCATGCATCGGAACTTCTTACCGTGCTCTTCAAGATCCTTAGCGAAAACGATTATATCATCTAAATAGACATACAATTCTGTCCCTTGTAGGCCTAAAGGAGCGCCTTTGAGTCCCATGCCTAAACGTTTGTAGCAGTAATGGCCGAAGGACACAGTAAAAGCTGTTTTGTGGGCGTCTGCGGGATCCATTGGTATCTGGTAGAATCCGGTCCTCAAGTCTATGGCGGTTATGTACCTAGCTGAGGCGACGCTGTCAATAATGTCTGCTGTATTGGGCATCGGGTAGCTATTTCCTACCGTTACTTCGTTCAGTTTTCTAAAATCTGTTACTAGTCGCCATCTTTTTGTACCGTCTGCTGCGGCTTTTTTTGGTATCACTTATGTAGGAGAGCTGTAGGGTGAATCTGTTGGTCAGATTATGTTGTCCTTTAGCAGTTGTTTTATCTGGCGCCCTAACTCCTCTTTCTCTTCCTGACTTGGTCGATATCTCTTCGATTGTACTGGAACATTTGTAATAGTAGGTATCTCGTGTGACACTAGTGTTGTTGCCTTAAGTTTCTCTCCAGGTAGCCCGAAGATATGTGGATTCTCCCGGATGATTTCTTTAATATGAGTTATTTCTTCCTCCGTTATTGTTGTTATAGTTTCTATTGTCCCCACCGTTACGTTCCCCTGAATATCTGCTCACGTTGTTCTTTCGATAAGCGCCGTTTTGCTTTCCGTTATTTTCTTGCGGAGCGCTATTATTCTGCGTCCAGTTGTTTGCTTGCGGTGCAGGTATGACGTACGGCATCAGGGCTGGGGTGGGTATGGGGAAGGGGTTATATACTTTCTTTTCCTTGCAGTCTTTCTCTAAGTGTCCCTGTTGCCGACAATGGTTACAAACTCTCATACCCGTAGTGTACCTGACAGCTTCGCTGGCTATTGGCGTGGCCTTCGGTTCATATGCTGCCTTTGCGATTTTCATAAGCTCGACTACCCACGACGGAATTTTAGTGCTGTCTTCGCGAATTGGATCCGGTTGCTGACTGTACGGGCGGCGAGCGCTAGTACGGTGTTCGAATGCTACGACCTCTGTAATGGCTTCTCTGAGACATAGTGGGTTTTTTGAACGAACTTGGTGTTGTAATTCCCCGTTTAGACCCAATAAAAATGTTCGAGGGCCGGCGTTAATATTTTTATAAGTAGCTCTCTCCCAGTTGCGCATGTCGCGGTTCGCGTCATAGATGTTTAACAATCGGTTGTGCAATGTTTGAACGCGTAGTCCGTAGTCTCCGGCACTTTCTCCTGCATATTGGCGAATTACTTTAAGGTCAGCTAAAACTTTGTCCGCTCCGCCAACGCCGCTGTACTGCGTAGTTAAATCGGCTAGCAACCGCTCCACGATGTCATATTGCGTCAGGCGCGAAGTGTAGCTGTCAGCAGCACGTCCCCAAAACTTCAATGCCAACGAGTTGAGTACCCAGCGTTCGGAGTCCGGGCTGATTGGTGAATCACGTTGCGAACTACGCGACAGAATAGTGCAAGCATGTCTGGATTTCCGTCACAATGAGGGATTGTGTAGTGCTTGGTGTAGCGAGAATATCCAGTCCCCGTCTCGAGAGCGGTCTCTATGCTGTTGTACGGTTTGCGTGTGTCGGATGATTGGGTCAGAAGTCGGTTTTAAATTTAGGGGCTTTCATTTTTTCAAAAATAACATAAAAATGAATGATTTTTACGTTATTTGGTGGGGGG
>QLSS01000073.1:310859-373990 GCA_024372645.1 Trichomalopsis sarcophagae
ATATACACACACACACATCAGTATGACATATAGTACATGAGCACTATCAATCCTTGCGCAGATGACTTGCTTTAACGCATTACAACTTATTAAGATCCACAATATTTTGTATTATTTTTTAATTGCTCCTTCAGCAAAATAATGGAAATTGAAATTATTTAAAAAAGCATTAACATTGTATATTTAAATAATATTTTATATATTAGAACTATAAATTTGGCAGCGGTTTTTTTATTCATTATTAAAAATAATAATGGTCATAATGTGGTTTTTTAACACTAACTCAAAAACGACTGCTCTTATTACGAATAAAGTTATTAAAACTTATTGAAGACAAAGTGCAGAAAGTATTATCTAAAGCATTTTAGTGCAGGTGTAGTAGATTTTGCAAAAGTCAAACCTAAACTTTTAACTATTTTATATACTGTAATTCAAATTGAATTTTTCTTTAAACATTTCTTTATAAGTTTATTCGGAACGTTCAAGGGTTATGAAATCAGTTCAAAAAAACACCTTTTACAAGGTCAAATGTTGGCTACTATAAGTTATGGCTCCATCCTCACCAATCTGTATCTTTGTATTATGATTTTTATTTTTTCTTAAAAATTTACGATATTCTTAAAGAAATTGTCAAATGTTTATAGCTTACAAAAGTTTCTCGATATATTCTCAGAAATATATATATATATATATATATATATACGTTAGCGAATGTAGTGAAATAATTTTTGAAAAGGTCAAACATTATAGTCCAGGAGAATTAGAATCAAAACCTACCAGATATGGTTGTGTCGTTACGTAACTTAGATATTCTCAAAATTGATCCAAAATGCTATATACAATCATATTATCAGTATGCGCTAGCTCAGAAAGTTGTGCTATTTGCAAAAAAAATCGAGAACTGCAAAAATGCACGAAAACGCCGCTTTTTCTATCACTATTTTCAATATAACTCTGTACGTATGCAGTTTAGAGAAAAAATCATTACTTGTGAATTTGTTCGTTATGAAATTTTCTACAATACAAAATTGGTTTAAAAGTCAAATTTATTATATTTTCGTTGCTAGATAGCAATAAATCGTAAAAAAAGTGACGAAAATCGTAGTAATTTGGTACTTTTGTCCGAGTACTTTCCGTAGGCGTTTAGACATATAAATAATATTGTACGTTTGCTTTTTGCAGGAAAATTCAATGAATGTTGGCGAGACAACCATCCGAGCGGTGAAACAGGAGGGGAGGGGATGAGCAGCGGAAATTGAAATCGATCGTTCAAAACCAGCGCGTGCGCTTTAGTTCGCGATATCTCGGCTTCTATAGCTTCGATTTTGATCATTTTTTTTAAATAGATATACATCGACAAACTGCGTTACTGATATATTCGATCCATTGAAACGAGGAATTAAATCGAGCGTATCTTTTAAGGACATTCCTTTTATTTGAGGCGCCATTTTTTTCTTGTTATTCTCAATTTCACTTTCACTATTTTCTTTGCTTATTCTTTTGTCAAAATTTAGACGCGTTTTTGGAGCAATAATTTTTAAAAGGTTTATTATATTTCCAGTAGGGTTAGAGAACTGTTCGTTATTCTCTGTGTATTCGTATGAGTTGTCAGGACTATTTTTAAAGGCAGTGATTCCCCAAAAATTCCCCTTTCTAAGTTTTTCTCTTAGTTCGTCACGTTCTCGAAACTTAGAAAATAATTGTCCAAAATTTTCTTTTTTCACACAGGGACTTAATTGATTTTTCAAATGATTTGCGAATTTACTACGTATCTCTGCTGCTTCTCGCACGACTTCTTAAGCCGATTCTGCAAGGAACTGATTCGATAGTAACTCTATTTGTTTACTCGCTTGTATTAGTTAATTTTTCGTTGAATTTTCGGAAATTATATCGCTCTTTTCCTTTTCTTGCGATTGAGTAGTAATTTCTGTATCAATAATAGTCGCGTTTTCACTGGTTGGGTTTATAGAGGAGCTGGATAAATCCTGTATATTTCCTAAATTGAAGGATTCGGACAATATCGAATTAGTTAATAATTCGGTCAATGGATTTGTTTCGGATGAACCAATTAATTCAATTAATTATAGAATTTGTTGAAATAGCTATAATTTAGTATATACTACATTCTAGTAGGAAGAGTATCGATGGATTTACTTTATAATAACTAATTTTATTAATTTTTAGTATTTTAAAAATGCGAAAGAAAATGAGCATTTGACACAACTTAGCAACGAATATTTGGACAATCTGATCATTTATTCGCAAACAGATGAGTAATTTTTAAGCAATCGCTGCATACCCGTACCATTACTCATATAATATCGGAACATGATATAATATTCGCCACAAGTATTAGAAAAGCTGCTTTGTAATCGAGTGTGTGTCCATATATGCTTCTTATAATTTCTCTGGATACTGTTTACGTGATCGGGGATGTATGGTTCTGCATCAAAACAATCAAAATACCATCCAACATCATTTAT
This sequence comes from Trichomalopsis sarcophagae, assembly GCA_024372645.1. Taxonomy (NCBI): domain Eukaryota; kingdom Metazoa; phylum Arthropoda; class Insecta; order Hymenoptera; family Pteromalidae; genus Trichomalopsis; species Trichomalopsis sarcophagae. Next base: position 313,343 of record QLSS01000073.1, read on the forward strand.
GAACACATATATCGCCACCCAATGCATACCACGTCTCTTGTGACTCTGTGTATTAAACACAAAACCGCATGGTTTTACCCATGTCATTGGAATTTAATTCGCCGGATAAACCCTCACCGCATGAGCTCTCATTTTTCGCAACTTCTAGAGAATATTCAGAGAATTCATTCTTGCAAAGATAGTATGGCTGTGAGAATTGACACTCTGCTGTTGTTGTACGGGACAAGACTACATCAAGGTTCAAAAATAAACTGTGAAAACATTGTTGATCAGATATTATAACTTTATTGAAATCTCCTAACGATCGGTCCTGGTGTGACCTTCTCTCACAAGTTGTCGCCGAGAACTGACGCTCTACTCATTAAACGCCGCCGAAAACTCGGGCCCGCTAAAACAAAGATTCTTTCCCGAGGACTACCGAAGGGACTCGAAGCAGTGCGCGCGCTCCTCTATATCTATAGCTATACACACGCAGTCATGTGCCCGCGCGAACGCCTCCCGCCAATCGACTCTCTGGCCTGGCAGTCACAGATCGGCCCTTTAGCCTCTCTGCACTGAAAGTGACCCTCAAAATCCGCGGAGTAAAACTCCTAGAGGGGGTCGTGGCAGTCTAGGAATGATTATAAATTCACTCCTAACCGTATTGGCCTGAAGCCACGTATCGCCTTGTCGATTCGCGCACATGAGAGCCAAATGACGGAGAAACGTTCGCTAAATTTACTAATAGGTAAAATACATTATTAATAAAGAATAAATACGCTGCACTTGCTCTTATCCCTAGTAGCCCTCGGTTACGTCCGGAACAGTTGTAGTTATAGTGCCCTCGTCGCCACGTTAATTTAGCCAGAGTTTCAGTTTGCATGCGTTGTTGAGTGCACGGGTGTACTAGAGTGGGCAGCATTCAATCGAATGCTGCATACAATACCGTGCACAGTATGGCAATTTGTAGTAAGGTGGACACTCGTACGCCCCCTCTAAATTGAGAACTTCGCGTGACGTAATCTTATTTAGCAGTTTTGTCTTTTCCGCTCTACGCACATACATTTTATTTGCTTTTCTGCAAATATCATGCACAGTTTAGTAAAATTTTTTCAGCAAAACATCTCTATTGTACCAATCCAGACAATAATGACGCAGTGTCAGCCAGTAATTCTCTTTTCAAATATCTTTCTTTAAAAATCTCGTATTGTAAGTAAGCGCGATAATCCAATGTGCTGTAGCATCTAAAACTAATACTACTAAGCCTACTTCTTTTGGCACAACTCGATCCTTGTTATCCTTGAAAAATTGCAAAACAATAACTAGATCCATTTCTCCGTTTGTCACAGCTTAAGAAAGGCGTATCGACTGGCACAAAACTTGTGTTGATAGGTGGTTTTATTTGGTTTTTCAAAAAGCTCCATCTAGCCTCAACCACTGTAATCCACCAAAACTTGTCGTGACGAGTCAATTTCCAACAGATTGTCGTACTCAGCATAAATTATGCAATTTACAACAGTATCTAATGCGCAGTGCTGGGGTCACGAATATTCGGAGGGTCGCTCAAATTCCAACTTCAGGGGGCATCGCGGTAAGAGCGATCTGCTTTGTCCCCTGAAGTCAGCCATCGGGTGGCCCTGCATCAATTCGAAAATGTTCGAATTATCAGTGGCTGCGCCGATGAATAACAAAATGTTAATCTCAAACTAAAAAGCAAGAACTCTAAGCCTGGGCTGTTAATCCATCTAGCGTAAGTATACTATAAGTATACGTATAAAACAGGTATAATAAACAAGGCAAAGTATAGTTTAAAAATCGAAAAAATGCTAAAAATTTTCAAACTAAAGCAAATAACGCAAATTCAAGCGTACTTTAAATTTTATTTGTAAAAATCAAAGCGGATTTATTCATATATTTAGTGACACAGAATATATGCAACACTTAATGCAATATTCTTATCCTTAAATATAATTTGAATATATTTATTTTTTTATAAAAACTTTTATTATTGAGAAAATGTCCACTACCTGGTATCCCGGACCTGTCTTATATGATAATAATACACTGCTATATATAATTACTTTCCTATTTATGATCTGTTGTCAAAATTCGGACGTAGATCGGTAAATGATTACTGATTATCTCTAAAATTTTAAATCTCATACGCGCTATGGACTGAGAAGAGTCGTGACCGTCTTAACACCCCGGCACTCCAAAGGAATGCGAGCGGAGCGAGGATAAAATCTGAAACCAAAGCGCTTAAACCCAGCTACCCATGCTCCCCAAAGGTAATAATTTATTTAAACAACACCTTGGCACATTGAAGAAAGGCGAGCGGAGCGATTATAAAACCTGAAACCAAAGTCCCTAAACCCTACTCCACCACGCTCCCCTAGAGTGATAATGTATTTAAAAACCTTTCGGCACGTCGGGTGAAGACGAGCAAGTGCGAAAATGATCAAAACCATAAACTCTCAAACTCACCTACCTACCACGCGCTGCGAGTTTCCGTATTTGGTAAAGGGCTCCGTATTGGAGGAAGGCGGGCGAGAGAGATAATTTGATTTTAAATCAAAATCTACCTACCCCACGCACGGCAAGTTTATATAAAAATCATGAACTTTTAAAACCACCTACTCAATGCGCTGCGAGTTTCCGTACTCGGTACAGCGGAGAATGGCGAACAATTGCGAGAATTATTGTAAGCAAGCATGTATACATGTATACGTTTTAGTTATACAATAATTTTTACATGTATAAGCTATTGTAATCGACATTAGCCGCGCATTTCCTATAAAATTCTCTTGGCGTGTGGATTAAATATGAATGGATGCTTTAAATGAGTACTTTTAAATCGTAAAATTTTGAACAGTATGTTTACATAACTTCTACATAATTTGTTTTTATAAAATAAAAAATGCAAGAGTAAAATGACTGCGAAGCTGTAATATTGCTGTAAACCTTGTTGTTGTAAACTTCCTCCGCTATGCCGAGTACGGAAACTCATAGGTTTAAGAATTGCTCGCTTTCTTCCGATGTGCCGAGAAATTTTTTTAAATGAATTATTAAGCACGGAGAGCAAAGGGTAGTTGGTGTTGTGCATTTGAGTTTTTGATTTCATCCTCGCTCAACTCGGCTTCCTCTAATTTTCCGGGATGTTGTTTACACTAATTATTGAGCTTAGAGAGCACCGGGTAGTTGGTTTTGTGCATTTTAATTTTTGATTGATTCCTCGCTCCGCTCGTCTTGTTTCGATGTGCCGAGATGTTGTTAAAATAATTACTCTCAGGAAGCGTAGTGTGGTTGGGTTTAAGCGCTTTCGTTTTAGATTTTATCCTCGCTTTGCTCGCCTTCCTCCGATTAATTGGGGTGTTGTTTATATTAATTATTGAGCTTAAAGAGCACGGGGTAGTTGGTTTTGTGCATTTTGGTTTTTGATTGATTCGTTCGAGGTGCGTAGGTGTTGTTTAAATAAATTATTACCCTCGGAAAGCGTGGTGTAGGTGTGTTTAAGCGCTTTGGTTTTAGATTTTATCCACGCTCTGCTTGCCTTCCTTCGATATGCCGAGGTGTGGTTAGAATAAATAATTACACTCGGGGAGCACGGAGTAGCTGGGTTTAAGCGCTTTGGTTTCAGATTTTATCCTCGCTCCGCTCGCCTTCTTTCAATGTGTCAAGGTGTTGTTTAAAAAAATTAAAATAAATACCCTCGTGTAGTTGGGTTTAAGCTCTTTGGTTATAGATGGAGCTGATCCACGTAGCGCCTTTTTGCGTAGTGACTTACTGACTGGCGCTACAACTGATTCTAAGGTGAAGCGGCGGTGTTTTTGCTAGTGTTAGTGTTTGGAGCGTGCTAAATCCGTCCCATTGCATAGCATACACCGGAGAGCCCTTCGAATACAGATCAGTGCCACAGAGAGAAGTACAAGCTAAGGTCCGTCGAGTAGAATTTCCGGCGTTAGCAAGAGCAGTTGACTATCCTTTTTTTAAATTGACACGTAAACGCGTGTAGATAATACAGTCAGCATTTGCCACAAGGGGTGATTAGAACCATCTAAAGTGCGCGGGTTATTAATAATAGTAAGTTGTTAAGATAAATCATAAGTACTTTGCAATTAATTAATAAATAAGACTAAACTTACTAAATACAACTGTAAAACGACAAAATCCTAATCTAAATATAGCGAATGTCCGTCAACTCTGTAAACTGGACGTTTGTGAAGTGCTCTGGGCCAATAAAAACATAACAATCAATATAAATAAAACCCTTGTGTTTTAAATTGATAATAATAACTAAACCTCAATCAGAACAAATAAATTAGAATCAGCTTCGCAGTCACGATGTGCAGGTAAGAGTACTTTACTTGTGGACTAACCATCAGCGTACACACACAAAACCAGTTGAGCGGACATAACGTAGAGTCCGCAGGACACCGAAGAGTCACAAGCGACTTGCCTGCTACGACAATAAGTACGACGGACACTCACACGTCAGCCAAACACAGTCTAGGACAGAATACCGTATACGCGTCCGCGCAGACTAGCAGCGCGGGACAACTTCAATTCAATAGTCCGCGTGTAACTTGAGTAATAGAACCGGCTCTCGAGCCTAAGACTAGTTCTCGCGAATAAATAATTATTTGTAAGACTCGCGCAGCCCGTCTTACTATCTAGTACGGTCTTTACATACGCTCAAATTGTGTATCACTCATCTGTAAGATGTATTTGAGAAAATTGCTGACAAACACGGTCTTGCTACACGAGGTGGGACCGCAAATTATTCATGTCTAGGGATGTCACCAGCGCACATCCATGATGCGGTTGAGTAGGTGATGCACACGAAATGCTCATCAGACCGAGCAACACGTGAGATTTATAACACTCCAAGAGTTCGGAGCGGGCGCGCGGACGGTCGTCGAGCTTGCCGAAGGCAAGTCATCAGGCTTTCCCTTCAGGGAGCTCATTTGCGCGCACACGCATGCGCGGTGCGAGCCTTCGAAGGTAAGCTATATGACTCGCCCCCCTCCGGGAGGCTTATGACGCGCGAACGGTTTTTACGGCTAGTTCAGAGCTGGGTAAGTTATTATTAAATATAAAAAAAATTGTATTAAGTTTCATTTATTCATCATTTTAGAACTACATACCCGTACGGGTAACTCTTATCGTTCGCAACAAAGCGTCGTTTAGAATACACAGGTTCGCACCTTACATTCCGCGCATGTGACTACATCAAGCAGCGCTGTACGCATAATAGCATCAAAGAAGACAAATGTCGGTGGTATTACACCGCTCACAAGTTTATGCACAAATTCAAAATTGATCTTTTTGGATGCTGATGCATTCAATCGGATACCTCTGATTTGACACACACAATTCACAGCCGTCAGGTGTTATATACTTATAGGCATAAAATTTTGGTTCGCCGGAGACAAAGGATGTAATGTATGTGCCTAACCCATAGTCCATATCAGTGAGTTGTCCTTAAAAGTTTCGTTGACAGCTCGCATCCATTTTCTCGGCTCACATACACTGTGGAATCTGTTGTTCCTATCCCCGGATCTCCTCGGAGTCCTTGGCGGGGAAAAGGAAGTGAATTGGCGTTAGCCCCAACGTTTAACAGTTTGGTGGCCCTGAAAAGGGCCGGTTGTGTTTGATCGGGTTAAATTAGGCGAGGTTTCAGAGCTCGCTGTGGTGAGCGGTGACGAGGTCGCTTGATCAGTTCCTTGAGGGAGAGGAGGCGGCTCCTTGAGCGACTCCTGTGCTTCTCCGCCGTCGTATGTAGTTGCGCCTTCCTCTCGGCGATCACGGCGCGAGCCTGTTGTGCGCGTCGCTGAGCAGCGCTTAGTTTTCGTGGATCCCGGAGCTCTTGCAGGCGGAACCTGTCCTTGTTCTCGCAGATGGTGTTGCGGACCGGAGGCACGTGGAGTGGTCGAGGGCAGGTGGGTTTGCGTAATACTACCTCTCTTTCAGCGTCGAGACGAAGCTGCTCTGCTGCTGATGGTCGAAGTTCGAAGAGAGTTTCTTCGTCCGTCAGCTGGAGCTGGACTGCTCTCGGCGGGTTGTGGCGCACGGGAGCGGGGGCGCTCTTAGAATCGGCTAACTTGACCGGCCTGCGCCTCTGAAATACAGGGAGTTTCTTGACGCACTCAGGGTCGAACTCCTCGAGTGTCCGGATGCCGTGGAGTATTACTAATTTTGGGGCGGGCCTGGTCGCGGCGACGTCAGGTGCGGAGATGGTAGTTACACTGGCGAACTGGGCGACGGCGGGTTTGGCGGTGACTTCCTTGGTTTTCTTGCGCCGTTGGTTGCGGGCCCGTCGTTGCTCCTCAGTGCGTATTCGACCCATGTATAGCTCCTTCCCTTGCTAAGGCCAACTAGCGTCCTTTAGCCTAGAGGCACGACTACTCGTTGCCCGGGACCTCTTAGTCGGCTTCCCAGGACAAGTCAACCGGGAAGCGTTTCGGATGGATCCGGGTCGTGCAGCCGTGGCGCGTCTAGTTGGGCCTTTGCCGAGCTCGTACCGGGATAATTCGACCGGCTCTCACTCGGCTCTGCAGTCACGAGGACTGACTTGCGTTCGAGGTCGCGGAGGGGGGGGAGAATACAGGGCTGTGATGAAACCGTGTCCGGGAGCCAAGGCTTCGTCCGGTCGTCCGGCTCGCACGACTGATAGAGAGAGACTCTCTGCTCCGCGCGTTGTTCTGCGCTATAATCCGGGAGCGCGGACCTCAGAGAGAGTCCGGAGACTCGAGGCTCCTTCGGGTGTTGTGATAGGAAGAGGATCTCGCAAAAACTTTCTCAAAGCCGAGGTAGTAGAAAATACGTTTTATTCGGTAGTCTAAGCCCTCGGCTGACCGTCCTCTAGGGGGCGTCTCGACTCGCTGGTCGAGTGCGAGAGCGGGAGAGGTCTGCACCGAGCGGAGGCCGGGAGACGACTGATGCGCGAGCGAGAGCGCGGCCGCCTTTTATAGGCTTGCGGCGTTCTGCTCCGACGCGTGCGCGGAGTGGGGGAAGGATCGTGCGCAAGAGACTATGGGAGAGCGGGTATCACTGTGTCATAATACAGCACGCATTCTCAGAGCAGTTGTGTAAGCAGCGATAACCACGTTGCACTGTGGTGACAGCATAATTTCGACATTCTTGTCATTATTTACCCAACTAACGTAGAGGATGTCATCGTTGGCTGGCAGTATAGAATTTACAACTTTATCGGGGCTAGTTAGTAGCTCGAACAATCTTTGCGGGTCTCTTACTATCTCGGTTTTTATCATGTTTTCGTGTTGCCTAAACTGGACCCACAACGAGTAGAGACATAGCTTTGCCACGGTGCAGAATTAAATTTTATCCGACTTTTGTAGAGTTTTATGCCCTCCTCTTGCTGAAAGTTCTGAATATAACGATCTATTGCTTGCTCATCATCACTTCTGGTGGGTATCCCGATGCATAGGTCTTTTCCGCGAAGAATTTATTAATGTACTCGTGAAAGAGACCGCCTTTACACGACCGCTTGTCAAATTGTGTTATTTTATACGACCATATTTCAAATACCTTAGTAATCACGTAGCCAAATTCCACATCTTTTTTAAGCTCGTTAGCCACCCAGGTACCAACAAAAATGCGCGCGTTTACGTCTTCGTGTTTACAGTCTTCCTGACACATGGACTCGGCACACAATATACATAGCGAAAATAGTAGCTTATTATGTATTTTTACGGACAGACTAGGATGGTAAAGATTTTTCGGCGGTAACACCTAGCACATTAGCAGGCCGTCAAGCTGGCTGATGTAGTTGTCGGGGTCAACTACACGCGCACACTCAACCTCGTCCACATAAAGTTTCGGATGACCAACGAGACAGCGACCATATTTGCAAATGTACGGGTATAATGAGCATACATCGACATATTTAATTTTTTCATTTTCGCGAATATCGTATGTTTTTATTGTGTTACCCGTGCGACCACCAAAAAATGCATTTCGCGGATTAAGTGGTGTATGCCAGTCTTTTGTGACCTCTTTTATATATATTATCATCTGCTCGTTCTTGCTGTACTCGCGGTCAAAATCACACTCCTACTTCTTAATGAGACGATACCCGTGCCTCCTAATTTTTCCCGAAACTCTAAGTGTTCTCTCTTACTGCTCGTCCATACTCTCGCCATTAACGATTGACAAGTTAGGACCATCAGTGTAGCGGCGAACACAACTATGCCAACAACACCCGTGGAACTGCAGTACGACTTTCTCATTGTTTTCTAACACGCAAAATCAATCCACCAGTGGGCCTTCGGGCAATCTCTTTTCACGCGAATTTATAGAATGTTGTATTGGCCAGCCTGTCTTAAGCTCCATCCACGTGAGCCATTGTGATGCTTTGAGCAATTGTTTATTGTCTTGACAATAGCCACCCGACAGTATAATCCCGATTATATTTTTTTTTCAAAAATTGTTTTCAGTACACGCTCATACACGACAACGCGATAGTTGCGCACTCTAGGAACGGATCTGTCGAGCCGCATTCGATAAATATTTTTCTGAAGGCATGCTATTACCCACATAGTTCTGATTCTCCGATCTGTTGAATAAGTAGGGGAATGTTTCCTTCTCAATACTGCCGCTAAGTCTGTAAGATATGGGTAAAGCGCTCAGAGCCATGTGCAAATAATTCAAACTATTGAGAAGTTAGAAGTAGGCAAACTTCATCATAATTATTTTTGACCCGTTTAGAATTACAAAAGGCATTTCACGGAAATCTTTGCGCCCCACCGAATATTTCAGCACGAACTGCGAGTCGAATCCCTGAGCATTGTGCGCGATACAGATCACGTCTGCAATATTTTTTCTATGGTTCATGGCTAAGTCTACTAGCTGTTCGTCCTTGTACACATGCTCCCGCCTCCCGTAAAAATTACACGACTTAGAAATATTTTCGTTATCCAGGCATGCACTGCATGCCTGCTGTACCACACACAGATTGACAACGTGTATATGTGTCTTATCGTCACCCAATACGGGCTCCGACTGTTGTGTCTTGAAATCGTAAAATAAGTATAAAGTTTGTTTTTTCGTGCTGCTGCTACTAGCCACCTACTGACGCATTTCAGCTATGGGCCGCATAAAACAAAGATGACCGATTGGCTACATCAGCTTACAAGCTTTACAAAATACGAGAGAGAGAGATGCATATGCTGACATTACTTTTCCCGAATTCATACTTCTTATTCATACTTATTATTACTCGTATTTATACTTCATTCATAAAAAGTGCATCTGAGTATCGTGGCTGTGAGCGAAAAATACCGTTCTCACGTAAACTCGAGTTATTTTGGTCATCTGATTATTCCAGAGACCAAGTTTTTACACATTTATCACTTTTTAATAAATCTGAGATGCACTATGTCGAAATATGAGATATGAAGATGATAACTGGCGACTTTTGTCTCACAGTTTCGACGAAAAGTACCAGTACAGAGATTTTTAAAACTAAGACATGGTGGAAACAGTATGTGGATAGGGACTAAAATCAGCGCAGGTTTTTTAGTCCTTGACAAACTCTCTTGGAGTAACGAAGTGCGACTATTTTTTATATAGACGTGCGGATTTTGAGCGTCACCGAAATCAAAATGTGCATGGTTTATCGGCATCGCGTTGTTTCACCACCACCGCGCTGCAACTCTATGCTGCCGCAATATTTCGAGGATACGATACTCGACGAGAAGGTTGCCGCTATAATGGCGAGCAGCTCTGTTAATGTGGCACCGCTTATTTTGTATAGCGAACACATTTCTGCGCAGTCGCTGTACCCGAAAATAGTGCCAGAAGTTGATGACGAAAGCGACGATGAAGAAATTACCCGGATTTGGCAAGCTCGGGAGGAAGAAGAGAATGTTGCAAGGGTAATGGCCAGACAGGCCAAGACTCAGGCCGTGGAGGAGGAGGAGGAAGCAGCGAGAATGTGTTGTGTGTGCACACGCGTGCGAGTGAGCGTGTGTGTGTTACACACGCGCACCTGAAAATCCTGTCAGTCGTCAGTCGACCGTCGTAGGGTCAACGTAGTGAGTAAGTTGCTCCGTAGCTCCCCAAAGTGCATAGAAAAATCAGAGGCACTTTGGATAGACAGAGAAGGAGAGGGGGGCTCTTTCCAAAGTACAAATGGCACTATGGGAAGTAAACAATCTTGACCTTGACCTTGACTTCTTACTGACTCGGTGTGGGGGATCAAGGTCAGTTTTGTTTACTTTCTCCATGGTGTCTGGGTACTGCTGACAACCTTCAGAAGTGAATAGTCTGATTCCATGGCTCAATAGGGAATTACAAGTCTTGCTGAACAATAACAGACCTCACATTTCCTATGTTATAGGCGTCATTACTGATACTGTTACCCAGTATGATATTCGCAGCGTTGAATTTCGAAATACCGTGCGGCAGTATTTTGGGATTCACACAGACTATTCTGAGCATAAACTTATGCGAAGATAAATTTCGATTTAGTAGGATATGATCAAGCTGTTAGTTACATGCCAGTCAGGTGGGTAAGGTAATGTATTGTTCAAATGTTTTTATTAATTAAATTTACGTTAAATTAAATTAAAATTACGTTATATCTGAATAAGTGCTCGATGGTCTTTTCGTGATTTTAATCGTAAAATGAGCTGCATGCCTCATGTGAATGATGCTCTAGCTAAAGAGTATCGCTTGAGTCAAACGTTTCGTATAAGATAACACATTTTTTCAAAGCTAAGCGAAGCACACCAATATGCACGCACACCTTATGAATCCACGGCGAGAGATCAAGCGAAGCACACCGAAATGCACACACACACATTGCAGTCCTACAGCAGAGGCACAAAGCTAAGCGAAGCACACCGATATGCACGTACACATCTCGGCTCTACGGCGGGAACACAACAGATGCAAGTAGAGAGAAAAAAAAACAAGAGGCCTACTATGCATCATGGACCGCGCATACTCGAAAGCGATACACGTGCAATGAAGAGAGGCCGCGGGGCGCGCAACGCTATCGGCAAGTGACACATAAGCCACGCACGCTGGAGGCTCAAGGAGCCGCCGAAGAGGACTCCGCGCAAGTCTGCTCAAAATGCACAGAGAAAGCTTCTATGAGTCAGCAGATCAAAAAGGTAAATAAGAGGCGAGTTTGACAGGAGAAAACCACGAGGGAACTCGATGTACTAGAGAAGAGGATTTTTACTCTGATTTTCTAATTGGCCCTCTCTGCAACGTCACATTTAAATCAATTTTGACTTCTGTAAGATGGCGCTTGCGATTATAGATGATAAATATTATATACTTACTACATTGTCGTCCTATGAGCCCATGAAATCGCAGAAATGGGTATGGGCCCCCCTAAAGCCCTATCAACGCAGAGTTCAGAATTAGAAATTGGTTACATATATTTGAAATAATTCCTTTGGATAAAGTTAACTTTTTTTTAAATTAAGGTTAACGGGCGAAACTAACGGAAAATAAGTAAAGAATATTAAATAAAAAGTGAAGATGCAGAAAAAGAGAAAAAAGCAGAGAGATCAAGTTAATTAATAAACGTTATTAGGTGAAGGGGAAGTGGTGGAGGTGAAGTAAGTGCGGAGGAAAATGAAAGGGTTAAAGGGGATTTCAAGTCTCAACATAACGCAAATTCTCTAAAGATTTTGCTTTAATAAGTGAAGGAAATTAAAGGGGACTTGGGGAGCAGTGGAGTATAGCATCGCAAATAATTGAATCATTCATTTTAACTTAATAATAATAGTTTGTAATATATTATTAAATATAATTTATATTCAAAGTCGTAAATTGGAAACAGTTATGATATAAAAAGATTGTGTATACATCAATGTGATAATGAGCATCTATAATTAATTTACAATATTTGTTAATTTTATGTATTAATTATTATATATGATTTAATTTCTAAATCATATTTTAAGATAAATAGTATATCAAATCACAACCATGGTAGTATTGGAATTCTTGAAGAAAATTTTAGGTTCTCATTCTAAGTACATGTTTGCTTTACTTGCCAGTTTTTGTAACAGAATGTAATACTTTTTAAAAGTAACTTCTCATATAGGCAAGAACTGAAATCCAATTACAGATGGGTTATTGCAATTGCAGATTAAATATTGAAAGCTCGGTATCAACACACTTATTGAGAGATTTGTTTGAAAATCGTATTGAATAACGATTCATAAGTAAAAAATAGTTTCCAAAAAATTAGCTCTGACAGAAAACTCGTAATCTCCTGGCGAGAAAAATCACATAATTTATCACCTGACTATTTAGCGTGATTTCTCACAAGACATACTCAGCTGATTTCACGCTTGTGTTTTATACAGGTCTCTCTGTTGGGCAGTTTTACTATTACCCGATTCAATTTCCGCATTAAGTGCGGTTGTTTTTAAGGCTGTTTAGTTTTCCGGTCGAGCGTACTGTTACGTCAGAACGAGCGCAACCCATCAATATACTTGTGGTGTGCAGAGTTCCTATCTTCAGCAATTATTATTGTTTTTAATTTACAAAGAAAATTCCTTTTAGCTACCGCAGACGCGGTCACTGTCTTCCGGAAAAGGGAGCCGGATAACGAAATCACTTACTTAGGGTTAGCATTTAAAGAGACTACTACGTTTATTTATGCAAAAAAAGAAGAGAGAAAAGTACCTTTAGAGTAATGTGTGTAAGTGTGCGTCAGTAGGAGGTTGCAGCTGTGTAGTTCCTGGCGCTCGGTAGCCTTCCATTGGTGGTTCAGTGCGGTCAGGCTGGTGTGCGAGTCGGTCTTTTGGCTCTATCCTCTTTGGAGACAGATGGGCTCCTCGATGCGTCAGTTCTCTTTTAGTAACGAGAGGACGGTGTGTTTTGATGAACGTGGCACTTGCGTAACTTTTGCACCAATGAGTTTTTATTATGCGGACTGTTAGTTTTTACTAAGTCCCTTGATCTCTTTTATAGATTCGCACTTTCAACTTGATCGGCGCGAACTTTATTCAATTCGAAGATAATGTAAGTTGAACTGATTTAGCTCGCGACTGGCAGCGATTCGATATCGACTGCAGATTAGATAAAAACTGAAAATTTGTTCTGGCGCCTTGCAGCGATTCGATCTGTATGACAACTTCGCGTAAACTGACGATGCTCACCCCTTTGCTCCTGGTCTATATATACTAGCTCTTATTTCCTTCTTCATTTCCCATATTAGGAGTACCTAATATAAGATATTGCTACGACTTTCTTTCTACAATCACTTGACCTCTGAAAATTTTTATTACCGTCGGTTTTTAAGATAATTGTCTCGTGACTAGCCCTCCTGCTGCTTTTCGTCGCCTGCGCGCTTGTCTAATGTTTGCTTGTCGCATGGTTATTTTGAAGAGCTGTCACTATTTGAGGGATATCGCGACGTAGTTTTATTGTTCTGACATATTTTTAATTTTGTTGATAGTCTGTGTCAGTTTTTCTGACAACGGACATTCTTTCGAATAATCTACTCCCCGTGCGCAGTTCCTGCTATTCTTCTATTCTTCCTATTTCTGTAGAATTATCCGGTGGTAGGAAAGTTCTGCTTCTTGTGGCTGCAACGATGGTGGTGCTCGCCAGTGTGTGTATGTGTGTGTGTGTGTGTGTGTGTATATATATATATATATATATATATATATATATATATATATATATATATATATATAAGCAAATACCTTTTTGAAGTGATAACTTCTTATGGGACGGAGTGAATTGGTTGGAATGCGTTACGGCGCCGTTATGTCTGGCTATCCCCACCCTGCCGTCTCTTGCCTTCTCTCTCGCACGCATACGGCGACTCAGCGGAGACATCCCCACGCTGCGGTCTCTTGCTTCCTCTCTCGCAAGCATACGGCGGCTCATCGGAGATATCCCCACTCTGCGCACGCTTTCTTCTCTCTCTACTGGCACGTGTTCTCTCTCTCGCTCTCTCTCACTCGCTCGCGTCTACATGCCCTCTCTCTTTCGCATACTGTATATCGACGGCTGACTGGAAGATCACCGTATCTCAGCCGCGGCTTCGAGAACGCCGTATCCCGGCGGTGGCTTCGGGATCGCCGTATCTCAGCCGAGGCTTCGGAAACGCCGTATCTGAGCCGCAGCTTCGGAAACGCCGTATCTCGGACGCGATTTTTTTTCCTCAAATTTTGTAGTGGCAGCACTGCGCAAATTTTAAATATGACGTAAAAATTTTTAAAATTTGCGTAAAAAATTCTGAAAAAATCAGAATTACTTATTTGATTTATTATTTGACATTAACTACACTGTAAGTATAGATAATGTAGAAATTCGAGTAGAAAAACAGCAGAGGTTTTTGTTTCATTTTACGAAGCACGTAAAATTTATGGAAGAATAATATTTACTTAAAATGTTTAGCGAGGTGGAAAGAAGTAAAAAATACGAGTACAACGAAGAGTTTTAATTTTTTTCTGTTGAATTAGTAAAATATTAAATTTAAATTATCTAGGGGCGCGATAGCGCCGCTTTGACAAGAAAAAGTACAAAGTACGATTTGTCTACGGCGCGACCCTATATACTTTGAAATTGGGGTTTCCTCTGAACCGATCCGGTCGTGGAAGGAATCAGGTTTTCCTAAAGAAATCTTGGATATTATTGACAAAGTTGGTTATAAAGATCTCACGCCTATTCAACGACAGGCCATTCCAATCGGTTTACAAAATCGCGATATTATCGGTGTAAAATGAAAAGTTTTTCTACTCGAATTTCTACATTGTCTATACTTACAGTGTAGTTAATGTCAAATAATGAATCAAATAAGTAATTCTGATTTTTTTCAGAATTTTTGACGCGAATTTTAAAAATTTTTACATCATATTTAAAATTTGCGCAGTGCTGCCACTACAAAATTTGAGGAAAAAAATCGCATCCGAGATACGGCCTTTCCGAAGCTGCGGCTCAGATACGGCGTTTCCGAAGCCTCGGCTGAGATACGGCGATCCCGAAGCCACCGCCGGGATACGGCGTTCTCGAAGCCGCGGCTGAGATACGGTGATCTTCCAGTCAGCAGTCGATATGCTCCACTACAGACGCTCTCTATCTCTCCCTTTCTTTCCTCGACACTTTTCTCTTAGCGCGAGTGCACAGTAAACATAACACATCCATACGGACATTTTCTAAAAACACGTGATTTGAACTTTTAACACACCAAAAAATATTTTCTAGAAGTTTTGACGAAACTCAAAATTTTACTATTCAAAGCTTCCTCTAGGAGGAAGCAATATTCGTGTATCTCTATTTTCATTGGCGTCATACGCGTCCAGATAAAGACTTACTATAACACAAGATCTACAAAGAGTTTATCTTTACCCTTTGATTTGTACAGGGAAATTGGCGAGTATGTAATTGTAAAATATGTTTGTAAAGTTAAACAGGTATCATTATTCCCATGTCTCCTACTAGTAGTAGATATGTGGCATTGCTGCAAGATGAATGAAATGATTAACTCTTTATCCCAGCAAACTAAATTTAATTACGTATATGCTACCCT
Source organism: Trichomalopsis sarcophagae (assembly GCA_024372645.1). Lineage (NCBI taxonomy): Eukaryota > Metazoa > Arthropoda > Insecta > Hymenoptera > Pteromalidae > Trichomalopsis > Trichomalopsis sarcophagae. Next base: position 328,851 of record QLSS01000073.1, read on the forward strand.
AAAGCTAATTCACAATATCCGGATAGTGTTAGTTAGCATTTCTGGCTACTTCCGATACCTGAATACGGCTCCAAAATTGGATTAATACTGTCTAGTAGTGTTGGTTGACATTGCGAGCTTTTTCAACCACCTCACGAAGACTCTAGAGTTGGACTTATCCTCTATAATGGTGATAGTTACGACTCTGTGTGCGATTACAACCTTGTTCTTTTTTATTTTCATGACCAATAAACTGTTTTTTTTTAGCCACATGAATGACTTTAGGCAGGTATGAACATTCTTAATAGTTTATTGACTGGTGTATTTTTTTACAGATATTGAAAATTTTTATATAAATAACTTAACATACCTCAGAATACATATATTCCAGTCCATCAAGTTGCTTCTTTATAGTTCTTGCATCATTGATACTAAAATCAGAATCGCTTCGATCTAACATAGAATCCAGATCCAGTCCCGTTGTGGTGGATGTTAAATAACCAGCTTCCATACCTAAATTATAAAACAGATAAAAATCATTTAATTTTGTAACTTTTTTGTTAAATATTAAACTATAGTACATTAAGATACAAGCGCGCAAACTGTGAGTTTATCTATGCAGCAGACGAGTGTCGCATAATATTTAATACTTAATTTTATAATTTTATTAGTTCAACACGTTTTTTCTTATTTAGATTTAATTTTATTTTATTTGGGTGTGTAATGTCCTAAACTTATGAGAGTTGTCATCAGACAGTAACTCTACAAGTTAATAGGCTTTATGAGTTAGCTATACGAAGCTTGAGGAAGAGATAACTTAGAAGAAGAAAGCAAAGAAATTGTAGATTTGATAAATAACAAGATTATCACAACGTCCTAAAGATAAAACAGAGACAGAAAGAGAAGAAAAGACAGTGGTCTCGTCCACCTTGAGTGGGTCAGCAGAGGTCCAGCTGCTGACTCACAAAGAGTCCATCACTATCAAGGACATGGACGAGTCGACGACAGCACTGGAGGTAGGCTCGGCGATTGCGGCAAAGATCGGGCCAAATGTGATACCACCAGACAGCATTAAAATCAGGGGGTCCTATAGCAGCACTTTAGCGGCGACCATCCAACTCCCGGCAGCAGCTGCTAAAAAGCTGCTACAAAACGGGAAAATAAGGATCAGATGGGTCAACTGCAGAGTTCGACTGCGAGAAGGATCCTCGCGGTGTTACAGGTGTCACGAAACTGGACACATCGCGAGGGACTGCAAGAGCGCAGTCGACCGGTCGGCGCAATGCTACCGGTGCGGCCGAGAGGGCCATAAAGTAGTGGACTGTGGGGCCATAGTGAAGGTCCCGCAGAAGGCGAGAGTACTTATCAGAAATGACTAAGGTACTCCAGATTAACCTAAACCACTGCGAGATGGCCCAGGACCTCCTGCCCCAGTTGGTCGGAGAGAAGAAGGCAGACATCGTCATCATCAGCGAGGAGTATAGGGATCTCGAGGACCCAAGCTGGGTGATGGACAGTACCGGCAAAGCGGCCATCTGGGTATGTAGAAGCCTCCACATATCCCGTAAGATGGCCGCCCCCTCCCCCACTTTACCTGGGTGGAGGTAGCGGGGGTACGCATTTACAGCTGCTATCTTCCGCCCAGCGACACCATCGAGGATTTCACGAGGTCCCTGGACGCCATCGTCACCAGCGCCCAATCCTCCCGGTTGCCTGTTGTAATCGAGGGGGACTTCAATGCCTGGGCGACGGAATGGGGTAGCGCGAAGACCACCGTTCGCGGACGCGCACTCCTCGAAGTCTTCTCCACACTGGAGCTAGAGATCGCTAACAGAGGAACGACTCCTACCTATGCAAAGGGTAACAAGTCGTCCATAGTTGACCTGACCTTCATCGATCCAATCATGGTGGGGGAAGGGCACGACTGGAAAGTTAGCGATCGATACACGGGTAGCGACCACCAAGCTATCGTGTATCGGCTTCAACGGACCAACAGAAGATCCAGGGCAAAGCTGCGAGCTGTGAAGAAGAGGTGGACACCAGCTTCCTTTGACCGAGAGGTGTTTCTCTGCTCCCTGGAGGGAGCAGTGGTGGAAGGGACACCCATCGAGAGAGCCCGAGACCTCGCGACGGCCATAACAGCGGCCTGCGATGCATCCTACGCCACAAAATCAAACACCTGTAGCCGACCGACAGTCTATTGGTGGTCAGAGGAAATCGCAGAGTTGCGCCGCGAGTGTCTACGGGCCACAAGACTGCACCAAAGAGAGAGAGGAATAGGCCGCGGTTTGAAGAGCTGACCGCGGAATACGAGACTAAACAAAAGAGGCTCAAAGCTGAAGAGAAAGTGCTTGCGCGACTTTTGTGAGGAAGTAGAAAACGACCCCTGGGGCAGGCCGTACAAAACGGTCATGAACAAGATCAACCCCAGGGGTGCGGGAACTCCAACCAGCCCCGACTTCCTCGACAGGGTCGTTCGACACCTTTTCCCACAACAACGGGAAAGGGCACCAGATACGGGCCTGATGGTAGCGGACGGTGCAGCCGAGCCGCCAGATGTATCAGAAACCGAACGGAGGATGGCTGCTCGGAGGATCATCCCTAGAAAAGCCCCAGGGCCGGACGGTATACCTGGCCTGGCAGTCAAGTCCGCAGCGTTGAAGGTCCTTAGCCTTTTTAGAGATACCTTCAACTCATGCTTAAAGGAAGGATGCTTCCCGGATCAGTGGAAGGTACAGAGGTTGGTACTCCTACCGAAAGGAAATAAACCCCCAGAGGAGCCATCCTCTTACCGACCACTTTGTATGCTGGATATATCCGGGAAGCTATTTGAGCGGATAATAAGTGCCAGGCTGGAGGCAGCCATCCTATCGGAAGGAGATCTTTCCGAAAACCAGTTCGGCTTTCGGAAGGGTCGCTCAACCATCGACGCCATAAGCCGAGTTGTCGAGCTCGCCACCAACGCCATCGGTGGCGGTAGAAGCGCCAGGCGCATGTGCGCAGTCATTACCCTGGACATCAAGAACGCCTTCAACTCGGTTAGATGGGACAGTATCATGCTGTCCCTAGAATAACTCAAGGTGCCGCTCTACCTACGAAGAGTCGTTTCGAGCTACCTGAGGGACCGGATCCTGCTCTACGACACCGATACAGGTGTGCGCTCATATAACATTACTGGAGGCGCACCACAGGGTTCGGTCCTGGGGCCGATATTCTGGAATGTCGTGTACGACAGTCTGTTAAGACAGCGGCTCCCCCAGGGGGTTTCAATGGTGGCTTTCGCCGATGATTTAGCTCTTGTCGTCGTTGCGAAGAGCGTTGAGGAGGTGCAATACCTCGGAGACGCCTCCATTCAGGTAGTAGCGGACTGGCTGAGCGACCATGGATTAAGTTTGGCGGCAGAAAAGACGGAAGCGGTGCTCATCTCTCGCACGAAGAAGAGCATGTACGCCACCTTCATGGTTGGTAACAAGGAAGTCCGATCGGTAGACTCCATCCGATATCTTGGGGTCACGCTGGACGCGCGACTATCGTTCAAAGAACATCTTCAGAACGCAGGCTCAAAGGCTACAAAGGTGGCTCGTGCGCTCGCTTGCATCATGCCCAATATTGGGGGACCAAAACAGCCTCGAAGGTCCCTCCTCGCATCGGTGGTGAGCTCCGTCATTTTATACGGAGCTCCAATCTGGGCTGATGCATTGACGAGGAATGCGAGCTTTGGAGCTCCCTGTCGGCGGGCCTGCAGGGTAGCCGCGCTACGCGTGGCCCGAGCCTACCGCACCGTGTCGGATGTCGCTCTCTCGGCAATCGCTGGTCTACCTCCCATCGACCTCCTAGCACCCGAGAGAGCTGAAAAATACCGTGAAGCGTCGCGTACAGAAGGAGAAAAACAGGACAGCTTGGGCTCAAGATGGGCCGTCTATACATATCGGCAGTGGCAGCAACGGTGGGATTCAGCCAGCGAGGGTCGCTGGACCCACCGCATCATCCCGGACATCAGCAGGTGGTCGAGCAGGAAACACGGCTTCACCACGTTCCATCTCACCCAGGTGCTAACCGGACACGGATGCTTCCGCAACTACCTGTATCGTATTAAAGTGTACAGGAGTGCGGAGTGTCCAATATGCCCTGGAGTAGACGAAGACGTGAAGCACGTCCTATTACATTGCCCAAGATTCCTGGAAGAACGACAGCAATTCCAGGAGTATTGGAGTGGACCTTTAACACCCGAGGGCCTAGGGGCGTGCTTGCTCGAGTCGCAGAGTGGATGGGATGCCGTGGTCACCCTCGCGACTAACATCATAGAACGGCTAAATCTCATCAGAAGGGAAGAAGAAACAAGAGGAAACGTCGGCAATAACACCAGCCAGACATAAAGTATGACGGCCCAGACGAGGCATGACTGTCTCCCCGAAGTAAAGCTTTACGGTAGTTACCGGGGGGGGGGGGGGGGGAGTAACAGTCGTATGGAGGAACCCTGCCGTTGCGATTTGGCAGAGGGTTTTTTAGTGGGTATTCCTGTGTTGTACGGTGCAGCACAGGCGAGTCCCACACTTCGTGCGTAAAGGCATCTTTACCCCTCCGCCCAATGAAAAAAAAAAAAAAAAAAAAAAAAAAACACATACATACAAACACACACACACACGCGCGCTCACTTGCACCATACACTAACACTATAATACTAAAACACACGAACACTAATCAGTCTATCACGACTGATTCCTCTTCATGTTCTGGCTCAATCTTAATGATCTCTCCTCTGTCATAAGGAGTATCGGAAGATGCTGGTGAGACGTACTCGAGGAACTCCTCGCCTATATCAATCTCCTCGTCTTTTTTCACGATCTCCATCGCAGCCTCTTTAGCTGCATGTACCTGCTGCACCACCTGTGTAAAAAGATGTATATCATAAAGCTGAATGTCATATGTACGTTGATTGACTTACCTGTTGTTGCTGCTGCATCTTCTCCTCATTGCCAGTCTCCTATATCTCATTTCTCCTTACTATATCCAAGCTGCAGCACAGCAGTTCCTTCCTGCTACACGTTGTGCAGCGTCGTGCTCTGCACTCCGTGCAGAATGACCATTGCGCTTTGTCATGCGGTTCATTATCCGGGCGCATTTCGCACATATATTCCCTCTCTTCGCTGTATACAAATTCACCGGTCCAACTGATGGAGAATTTCGTAAATCGTGAAGCGCTCTCTTTACTTCCTCGCAGTCTTCATACAGCTTCGCGTATGTGTCACGGTCCTGCTGAATGAGGCGGGAAGCACGCTCCATTCGCGATATCAAGAGAGCGTATTTCTCTTCCAATTGCTTTAACACGGCACTTTTTACGGACATCTTGCTTCGACTACGATCGGCTTGGTACTGACGACTGCAGTCCAAGCAGTCATCTGTAGGGCCTAGGAGGAGGATGGAGTAAAGAAAAAAATTTTGACTTGTGTTGATTATTGTTCTATAGCGCACGTGCTCTCGTATACCCGATACCCGAACGAGCTGTGCAGCGAAATGCTCGACGGACACGGGACACTTCTTACGAGCGCTAGAGTATAACCTTTGACTCTCAAGTGCTCTTCGCAGGAAGTTGATATTTTTTAGTATCCACTTCTAGCCATGAGTTTAATCAAGCGATACCTATACAGCAGAGATAAATTAGTGTGCTAAAACAACTATACGCGTTTGATACTTCTCGTCGGATACGGGATACTTTTTCACGATTGTAAGATAGAGTTTGATTCTTGACTGCTCTACACGTGAACTTGATATTTTTAGTACCTACTAAGAGTCTTTGCAGCCGATACCTATAAGCGGAAAAAATGGATCAGTGTTACAAAACAACGGTTCAGAGTAATCTCAAATGTAATTAACACGTGGATTCTCAGAGCCGTATACTTGATACTGCTTGTGTGAGAATCGCTATGGCACAGGAAGTCGAATGCTATTAAATGTGATAGAGCATTGACTTAGCCGCCTTGTTATTATTTCAGATTGTTATGCATCTTGGACCTGTGAGAGCGTAGGTAATATAATACTTATGAATCAGTCGATCCTCTTACGGTTTAAGTGACATTCGACGAAATTTTGATACTTGCGAATGATAAAGCTGAGGCAAAACTTATCGTAGGATGTTAATTTTTGCGTTTTATACTGTTGTGCGAGTCCACACATTCCCCCACTAGCAAGACGTTTTTTATACTATATAAACCCTACTTTGACCTCAGGAGCTCAGTAGTCATGAGAGTAGTTGCATTAAATCAAGAGCTCGCAAACATATATAACGTAGCCGAGGAGTCTTTACGCACTGTAGTGCTTCGCATCGCGGGCAATATTCAAGCAAATAGTGTTGTTAGACGCAGGTGTACAAGAAGCTGGTGTCTACGTGTGAAACGCATGGTTGCGTGTCAATTATGCCGCGCGTTTATACGTCTTTTACGATGCTGCGGGCCACGGAAAATTGCACAGCTTCATATACTCATTTTTAAAAAATGCAACTTAGCTGTGCGATGCGCAGCAGAATTTTGTATGCAACACAATTTTGCGCATTTACCTGTGTTGACGCGGCTAATGACAGCATTCGAGGAGAATAATGGTGAGTACATTATTATTGATTGTAATTTTTCTGCACTATATCGCGTTGCCATTAATAAAAATCAAACAGCGCTTGTACTTGGCAACGAGGTAAACGCTGCCGTAGCTGATAGTGTCGTCTGCTGCTGCTACAATCTCTGTTTCATTCACTCACGCGCGCGCGCGCGCATACACACATTCGTAACGCTGTGTCGTCTGCTCTTACCGTAGAACGCGTCGACTGCTACGCATGACGCATAGTGTTTTCAAGTCGTCTTCTTCAGCGCTAGGGAAATTAGCTTCTTACATCTGTCATATTACATAGCATGCAATGCGTATCTCTCTATCATTACAGTAATATAACGTATAATTATAAAATTAAAGAATATACATCAGCTATATTCTATGACAGTGAGAATATTTTTTTAATCAACTGTTTTTCTCGCTGTACTTCTTGCTTTTTTTATTAAAAATGTGTAATCAAATATCGGTTAATATTTTGTTTTAATTTATTCGACACCAAGGAGATTTTAATATTCATGTGATGTATGCATCACTACCTTCGAATACATATAACGTTTATTATAAAAAGTAAGCACTGTATTTTTAACATAAAATTGTTTTACATTTCAGCATTAGAAAATTTATTAGCCGACGTAACCTCTGATGAAAATGATATTACAGAATACACATCGAGTGAGAATGTTGAACATACGTCATCGGATGAAGGTGAGGAGGAGGAGGAGGAGGAGGAGGAGGAGGAGGAGGCAGAGAGAGAGAGAGAGAGGCAAGTGAGATGGAGGATACAGCACAAGAGGGGAATGCTGTAGCTGATGTACAGTTTGTACCGGTTGAAATGGTGGGGGTGAGCGCTGCCGATGCACACGGAGAGGAGGAGAGCGAAGCCGTAATGAGAGAAGCAGCAGCAGCAGCTGTGGCTACGGCGCCTGCAGCTTTGCGTCTTCAGGTGAATGAGGCGATGGAGAAGGAGGAGGAGGAGGAAGAGGAAGGTGAAACAGTAGAGAGAGCGCAGAATAACTACGATGCTAGAGTGGAGAAGGCTGAAGATGTACCTGCCAATAAGGATTTTCAGCGTATGGCTACTGTTGACCACCTTCTTGCCGCATGTACAGAGCCAATAGCTGCTGCTAATAATATTCTACAGCGCTTGATGGAACGAGCAGCTGATGAAAGCGAAAATATTATTGAGTATGCGCAGCATCCATGTGTCGAAAGACGGCAACAAATCCTCGATTTTTTAGCACGACCAATCGAACGCGACGAAATGCGGTACACGAGAAGAAGCGCTGAAGGGTTTATCACCAAGCATTTTTTTAACCAGGGAAATTCAAGAGATCGTCAAATTAATGAACGTGAGTATTATGCTGTATTTAAATATATATTTTTCTTGAAATATATTCTTACTTTTGAATATTATTTAAGTTATTCGACGTGGTCTCCAAGGATTTTCTAAGTACCCCAGGGCTTTGAAATAAGATATCATGCGTATCATGTATGTTCGAAGAGCACAAGAAATACTTTGGTTTTTCAATGCGTATAAAGATAAAAATTCCATACTGTTAGTCACTGAAAATTTAAATGAAGTGTTTAATCGCCTGGGACAGAGTTTTTCAGGATCACCAGAAGAATAATTTAAAAAATAAGAAAGTGTAAAATAGGGTATTCAAATATTTTGTATTCAATAAATTTTTTTAGAACATAATCACTCTGACGATTCGTCATGTTCTTCTTCTACAATCATTTTTCCCTTATCTACATCATCTTCGAACTCCAATACTTCTGTAGAATCGCAGGATTACGAGGCCAATGAAAGCGATTTTTCTATTCAAGTTGGTAGAGGACTAAGAAGAAGAATTGAAAATTCAAGCAGCAATAATGATGATGATGATTTGTCTGACTACGAACAAAAGGATAATCAACCCAGTGAGGAGTCAGAGGAGGAGATCATCGAGGAGGAGGAGAGAAGCGAAACAGACGATGAGGAAGGAGATGAGGATATCCAGCCTCCTGGTAATCGTTTTGATATTTTTCAACAAAAATCGCATTATATATCTAAGTATAAAATAGAAGGTAGACGTATTGCGCTAAAAATAAGATCTCCACCGGAGGATGGATCTATAAATCCGATAGTTTGGTTGGAATTAGTTATTCGTGATATTTATTCTTATATAATTTCATTATGTAATAAAAACGACATGATTGGTGTGTCCGTTAGAAGTTTAAATTTTGTACGAGGCCCGGGTGGATTATCTTTACGATTAGTAAATAATTTTTTCTACAATGATTTATGGAATTTAATAAGCGGATTAGCTCAGAGTAATAAGGATTTTCAAATAGATGAGAGCTTTATTCTAACATTAACACTTGTTAATATACCTAATGGTGGCCGAGGTGGAAGTAGAAAGAGGATAAATGTTGATAGCTTAGCTCAGAGATCGGTTGTATCTATAAGAAATAACGATAATTTATGCTTGCCAAGAGCTTTAATTGTCGGGGAGGCTTTTATGATGTATAAAAAATTCTTTTCAAACGAAGCCATTGATACTTGGAATATTGTCAGAGATAGCAGACGTGGTATGCAAAAAAAGCGCGCAAATCTCCTTACTATTAATGCAAACGTCGTAATTCCTGCAAACGGGTGCGGTATATGAGAAACAGAGATGTATCAGCGGTATTATGTTGCAAAAAATATTGCTATTGTAATATACGATAGTTTATCTTTTAGAAGTGGAGAACCGCCCTTTTACGATGGAAGACCTCTGTTAAATTCAAATTCTTTTGACGTTATAAATCTTTTGTATGACGCGCGAAGGTGACATTTCGATACAATATTAAATTTAACCGGTGCTGCACGCAATCGTTTTTTCTGCGAACGTTGTAATAAAAGTTATAAATACGTAGATGAGCATAGATGTACAGCCAAATGTGACAGGTGTTTTTGTGTACCATCGTGTAATTCTAATATAGATATTATAAAGTGTGTAGAATGTGGTAAAACAGTTTTTGTCAAAAGGTTTCTTCGACATCTTCCACTCATGTGCAGTGTAACTTTTGATCGGATATTACTCTATTATGCCGAGTCGCAGTCTACGTATGGGACAGACTTTGTTCCAGGAGGTATAAGTAGTAGTAGTAGGGAGAGTAGAAAAAAATTGTTGAAATTCACGAGGGATTACCTCAGCCTTCAGATTATTCTCAAGACAATGAAAAGAAAAAATTATTAATTATCGATGATTTAATGAGAGAATCTTCGAATAACATTATTCTCGATTTATTTACAAAGGGAAGTCATCACAATAATTTAAGTGTAATTTTTATTAAACAAAATCTTTTTCACAAAGGAGCTGGTCAACGCGATATCTCATTAAATGCAAATTACCTCGTTATTTTTAAAAATCCACTTGATCGTTCGCAAATACAATATCTAGCGCGTCAAGTATATCCCGAAGACCCAAAATTTTTACAAGAAGCGTATCTCGATAGTATGTCAACTGCTCATGGCTATCTTTTGTTGGATTTGAAACAGTCGACCGAGGATGAATTTTGTTTCCGTACCTCTGTTTTTCCCGGTGATAAATTAAGTTACGCATATGTGCCAAAGAAGAATAAGAAATTCCGATAAAAGTAGAGGATTCTATGATTAAAGCTTCAGTCTGATTGAAACAATGGCAGGGAGAGGAGCGTCTGCGAGAACTGATAGTCGTAGATGGAGTAGAATACAGCGTGGAGGTGCTGCTGCTGCTGAAGAAGAAGAAGATACAAGGTGTGGATGCCTACCAAAGCATTTTACAAAAAAGTGTGTTGCAGTATTGAATGCTCTTTGTCATGCAGATAGTCAACAGCGCTTAGCACTGTTACGTGTAGCTGATAAAAAACTCATTAAAAGCATATGCGAGTGCGTGTTAAATGTATTGCGCGGAGTCGTTAAAATAAAAAACTCTCACAAGTCAAAATTAAAAAAACATAAAAGTGTTTTGAGAAAATTATTCAATAAATCCAGTAGTAATAACAGTGAAACAGAGTGGAAAAAAAAGAAACGCGTCCTTATTCAAAACGGTGGTGCTTTTTTACCAATGTTACTTGCACCAATTATAGGTGAACTTGTGTCAAAAATATTTGGAGTCTCTGGAAATGAAAATATGGAGCATGCTCGTAAAATGGTCATTGTACCAGAGGAAACATACAAGAGAGTAGCGAAGCAACAGCATCAACAACAACAACAACAACAATAATAACATATAGTAGAAGAGTCAAGTAATGCTTTAGAGCCAACGATACAGACAAAGGGTGATAATTTAAGTCGTCTCGATGCTGAGATGCATGATATACTTTTTTCAAAAAGTATCACCGATGAACGTGAAAAATGTCAAAAATATTTACAAATTTTAAGAAGATATCTTCATTTTAAAAATTTGGAACGTCAGGAACTTTTATCAGATGCAAATATACTTGATGTAGAGCATGAAAATGAAGATATATCGAGTCCATTGCCCGATGAAGCGATACTTGCAAGCATTTCCAAGAGTTATGTGAGAAAAGCACGTTTATTGCTTCAACTTTGGAAATCAGCATCGCATCGTATTAAATGGGATAATTCAGGTACAGTTAGCTTTATGATAAAGCTATACCACACTCAAATATTATAGATTTACTAGAAGACGAGGTACGGAGTAGACCTGTTAAAGAACCTGTAGGAATTTCAATTAGCTAATTTTATAGCTACTACTTACACACCATCCAAATTAATAAGTAATCCAGAGGTGATAAAAATTAGTGAATGTTTGAAACGTGCATTAAACAAAATTCCTTCAACCAAGAGAAATAATTCCGAGAGCGTTCAGACTTTGGAACAAGGTACTAGACTGGCGGCAGCACAACGCTATAGTGCACGTTTGAATAAGAAAAAATCCATACCGCGAAAAGCAGCCGAAGAATGGTTGACTTATAAAATTTAAAATGTCTTATGAAAATCAATACTTTGACACTAGACACGAGACTGGATACGCTGGTTCACGTAATCTGTTACGAATCAATGGTAAAAATAAGAAAAAGAAAAGCGAGCTTAATGAGTGGTTAAGTAATCAAGATTACACTACACAAACCTATTAGACGAAAATTTCCTAGATTGATGTACAATGTCAATAATGTGGATGATTGTTGGGAAATGGATTTGTGCGACATGCAATCTCTCAAAACGTATAACGATAATTTTGCGTATTTACTTCTAGTTATAGATGTTCTCAGTAAATATGCTTGGGTCGAGCCTTTAAGTGACAAAAGTACAAAAAGTGTTGTAGCTGCTTTCAACAAAATCTTAAAAAGAGCCGATGAGCGACGCCCAATTCTTATACAAACTGATAGAGGCAAAGAGTTTGTCGGATCAGATTTTCAAAATTATTTAAAACAACACAAGATTAATTTTCGAGTGGCACGTAATCCCGATGTTAAAGCAGCCGTCGTCGAGCGTCTAAATCGCACGCTCAAAGAACGTATATTCAGATATTTTACTCACAAAAATACTCATAGGTATATCGATGTTATTGAAAATATCGTTTACGCGTATAATCACACTATAGATAGTGGTACTAAAATGGTTCCGGCAGTTGTAAATATTCGTAATGCAGTTGTGGCAAGAAAAAATTTAGAAAAAAGTACTCTTAGTCAGAGAAAAAAGTCTAGAGCACATATATACAGCGTGGGTGATCATGTTCGCATCAGTCAGGTGAAAGGCACCTTCTATAAAGGTTACGAAAAGAATTACAGTGAATAGATCTTTAAGATTACCCGTGTCTCACGTCGTCAAAATCTCTTCACCTATAAATTGACTGATTTAGAAGGTGAAATAATCGACGGATTTTTTTATCCCGAAGAACTAGTTCGAGTTGGCGATGATCGTTTATCACAAAATAAGGAATTCAAAGTGGAACGTGTAATAAAGATTAGGAGACGTGGTGTTAAAAAACAAGTTTTTGTAAAGTGGATTGGCAATCCTGATAAATTTAATTCGTGGATTAATGCAAGCGAAATTGTTACACTTTAATCATGGCCGAGGACGAATTTTATTTGATATTACCGAGTAACAGTAGTATGAAATATTTTTCTGAAAATACAACATCATGCTTTACCACACACTTATCGCACGAAGTACGTTTGCATGGTAAGTGGAGTGTTGCTCTCACGAAAATCAGCATACCATTCACGATGATGCACATTCAGAAACACGAATGTAATATAAAGTTTGTCAACGCACGTAGAATAGCAGTTGCAAGAAAGAGAGACATATCTGAATATTCACCGGATTGGACAAACGACAAACACAACGATGCCACATTTCCACCAGGTGTTTACGAGAATCTCAATAATCTCACAGAAGCTATAAACAATATACCTGAATCTGACTTACGTATTGAACAGGCAAAGAAAAAAAGTAGTTATTACAATTTACATAAAAAGTATGAATGTAAGGAAACTCATTTTTTCAGCTTCAGCGAAAAGGTCAAACGTATATTTGGCTTTGAGAATGAAAAATATAGAAATCAGGAATTTATACCCATGATTCGATCTGTAGAGTCGAAAAAAATGCAACATTGGTAGGAAACAGACCTGGTTGTTTGGCAAGAGCGATAGCTGATCAATTTTTCGTTTACTGAGATATTTGTATTCCGTACACAGTCGGTGACTATCAAGCATCCCTTTTGCTCATAGTAACACTCGATAATTCAAAATATAAATTTGGTGCGAGAGTGGTCAAACAATTTGAGTCTGGAATTTATCTACCTTTGTTAAATAACACATTTCAGAATATAATAATAGATATAAGAGATGAAAATGGGAATCATATACCATTCGAGTACGGAACGTTAACCGTAACACTACATTTCAAGCGCATTCTCTGAGAAAAAAATGGCTTACTACGCAGAATACTATGCCGATCAAATCGGTGGTAGTGCTGGTGGAGGAGGAGGAGGAGAAGTACGTCGAGTGTTTGCAGGTTCAACTTATCAGCGAGGTCATGGTGGAATCGGCAGCTTTTTGAGTGGATTATTTCGAAGAGTTTTACTTTACATTACGAGTGGTGCCAAAGCCGTTGGAAAAGAAGCTATCAGAGCAGGAATGCATGTACTAGATGATGTGGGGAATCACGGAATCAATTTTAAATAAGCTGTAAATATGCGCATGCATGAGTCCGGTAAAAATCTTAAGCATAAAGCCGCTGATAAAATTGCCGCTATGATGAAGGGATCAGAATATAAGATACGCGTAAAAAGCGGAAGCGTCAATCGTCCAAGAACAGTTCAGCTGTACGCATCAGCAGTAAAAGTGTCCGTGTAAAGAAGAAAAAGAAGAAGAGTCGTGTCAGTGTTCGCAAATCTACGAAAAAGAAAGCGGGTAAGAATAAGCCAAGGAAGAAGAGAAAACAACGCAGTGTGAGCGATATTTTTGGATCTACATAGACATTATTTAATATGGCTTTTCTACACTCAAACTCATGCGAATGCATGAAATCAGAATTAGATTTATTTACATTACCACCTACACAGACTTCGGTGGAAAACTTTCAATTTATACATTATAAACCAGTTTCTTCGCTAACAGACGGTGGAAAGTTGGAATTCGTCGTTCCAGCTGGTAGTGATTATCTCGATCTTGCACACACAATGCTAAGCATTCGTATGCAGATAGAGCCAAATGTTGAAATAACAGAAGCAGCTAAAGCTACAGAGTATCCGAAGGTAGCAACAATAAATAACACGTTACATTCGTTATTTAACCAAATAGATGTTTTCTTTAATCAAAAATTGGTTTCACCACCAAACAATGCTTATCCTTACCGAGCTTACATCGAAACACTGTTAAATTATTCAAAGAGCAGTATGGAATCACATCTCACGAGTGGACTCTGGTATGCGTATACCCCTGGAAAATGGGCATCGCCTCCCAATATCAAGCGTACTGATGTAAATGCAAATATTGGTTAGTGTAACCGTCGGTATCTTACCCAGAATGGTAAAACTGTCGATTTACTCGGTCATTTGCATTGCCATGTTTTTAATCAAAATAAGTTTCTGTCAAATGGTGTTGAACTGCGATTACGATTGGTTAGGAGTAAGGATGCTTTTTGTTTGATGGATTTTACAGATGACGATAAATTTACTATACGCATTAAGGAAGCTTCACTGATTGTGCGTCGAGTTATAATTGGTCCAGGTGTTATACTAGCTCATGCTAATGCACTTACAAAAGCCACTGCTAAATACCCAATCAATCGTGTGGAGGTGAAGGCATTTACAATGCATAGAGGTATTCTTGGCGATACACTAGACAACGTTATTCTCGGTCAAATACCCAAACGAATAATCATTGGATTTGTGGATAACAAGGCATTCAATGGAAACAGAAAGTTTAATCCATTTAATTTCCAACATTTTAATATAAACTATATTTCTCTTTATGTGGATGGTTTCCAGATTCCCAGCAAACCATTGCAGCCTCGATTTTCAGGTGAAAGTCAATTATTTATCGACTCGTTTCATTCACTATATTCTGGGACAGGAATTCATTTTCTAAACGAAGCATTAATTATCTCACGATCGGACTACGATGAAGGGTATACATTATTTGCTTTTGATCTAACGCCTGATTTATCAGCAAATTCAGTTTCTCATTGGAATTTAATCAAGCAGGGCAGTGTTCGTGTAGAGGTAAAATTTGAAAGAGCACTTGAATCTACAATCAATTGTATAATTTATGCCGAATACGACAATGTCTTGGAAACAGATTCAAGTAGACAGATAATAACGGATTTTAATGCATAATACCGTTTAAGCGATGGAAAAGTAAGAGGAGAAGGTGGAGAGGGAAAGAAGCAACAGCAGTGCCTCTATGCTATAGATGAGTAAAAAAGCTGAACGTCATACTCTCAGTGACGTTTGAGAAGTGAGCGAGTTTGGATCGACTGTGCGAATTTTTTTATAGTATCATGGATTACGTTATTAATATTCAGGGTTTGAGAGACCATAACAACAAGTTTACACCCAAAGAAGTTGGTGTACTTGGTTTAAAGCACAGAATCGTCCAACATTGGATAGTTAAGGAACCCCATAGCTTTGAAGAACTTACAACTGGACTTAAAAGAACTAACGACTACATTTCTAATCATTTTCATGGAATTCGTTGGCATAAAGGTGATATCACCATTGAACAACTACAGTATCATTTACAACAAATAGCCAAAGTGGCTATACGTATTTTTACACGCGGTCATGACAATTGGCGATTCCTGGAGACTGTAATGTGTCGAGAAGTTGTGAACGTTGAAGAAATGTAGGCCCCGAATTTTGACGAATTGAAAATAAATTATCCAGGTAACTTCATGTGTTTAAATCATGGCATTCAAGGTATAAACTGCAGTCGCGATTGTGCTCTCAATCATGCATATGTACTACGAAAGTGGTTACACTCTATAGCAGAAGATATAACGCAAGATTCTGTACAGAAATTTAGTGATGCATTGTACTGCAAACTAAACTCGCGGATACGTACAGCTACTTCATCGTCTATTTACGCAACACACGAAGAGGACGTAGTCGATCATTGCTGAAATAATAATAATAATCATAGAATGAATACACAAGAATTACTAAAAGCTCTTGACCCATTAACCGTCAAGACAGTTGGCGTGTATGCTGCGGATAGAATTCCAAACGTTTTGGAATACCCCGCGGCCATCATAGCTAATACAGATGATCACACGAAGAAAGGAACACATTGGATTGCTATCTACATAGACTCAAAAGGTTATGGAACATACTTTGACGGTTACGGACTACCACCAATGTCCCAACATCATCTTAAACGACTCAAAAGAAATTGCAAGCGGTATCAATGGAATAAAAGAAAGTTGCAAAGCTTTGATTCACAGGTGTGTGGCCAGTATTGTGTTATGTTCCTTTACCATATGGTTAGGCTACCTAACTTACGCACGTTTTATCATAAGTTCTCGCCAGATTCTCGAAAAAATGACGCCATAGTTGTATCGTTCTATAAAAAGCTGTTACGAAATAATAATCATCGTGTACGCTCGAAAGATGTTAGGAGGTTTGGAAGTGAAGCCTCGCGCGGCTCAGGATTTTGTAATCAAACATGTACTTCGAGAATGTATGAAAAGTAATAATAATATTAATAATTGTCAGATATCATGTAGTAAAAATTATGAATAAAGTGTAATCTTTCATAATATAAAAAATGTTTTCATTTATAGAGCCTTACTCATTCCTTTAATTTTATACTATAGTACTATGATATATTTTTTCCTATTGCATCACACCTTGCTGTATAGTTCAGAGTACATATACATCGGAATTTATTAACGGTTCTAATACTAACATCCGATGATATTTATTGTTTAGTTTTATATTTCATTTCAATCTTTATCTGTAAGCTGATAAAACTGACGGTTGTAATAGTAGTAGAGTAAACTTCCTGTGCTTAAAAACTCGGAGAAATGTAACCGTAGCCTTTGACGGTTAACGAATATGATACATCCTTTGTGAAGTTCTGAGAATACAAGCGCAAAAATCTGTCCCCACTACATTCGATCGTTTTACTTTAAGGTAGTGGGGGGTAAAATGTATAAAAGAGATTGAAGAGTAAGGAGCTCCATCAGTTCTTTCAATGAAAGTTTGAGAGATCGTTTGCTAAGTGTAACTCTGTATATTGTGCCTCTTGTTTCTCGTACCATGGCTCAATCAAGTGTAAGTGCTCCATCTTGTGTCCAGAACGTTCTGCCAAATATGCTGCTCTCCACGTCCTACGCCATTAATAAGTCAAACTCGAAACGCGTTACTCTTGGCTTAGATAGTTACCAGGAAAGCTAGTGATACCCATTTCAATGACTACACTGGCGGTGCTGCTGCTGCTGCTACTGTTACGGATGGTGAGAATCTACGTCATTAACCACCACGAGCAAAGAAACAAAAAACAGCTTATCATCAACCATCGATATGCATGCAGCAAGTCACTTTTGACGGGTTAAAAATTGTCTCACAGTGTATTGACGAACGTATGAGTAAATATGAAGAGTGTGTTGATAAAGTGAATGAAATTGTTGCTCATATTAAGAAGTTTATAATTGACTGTATTAAAAACGATTGTATTGATAAAGACCCTAATTCTATACTAAAGACGTATGAGGTGTTTCAGCAATATTATACTTTATACACTGAAAATATTAAAATTAGAATTCACGACAAGTTTAAAAATACTATTGAGGAAATAATTTTAAATATAATCTTATGTGAAATTGCTGCTTTTCAGTTGTTTGATATATGTATAAAGACATTTATACTACATAATTAAAGTATAAATATACATGCTACTTTTTGTCATTACGCTTTATACATATGTCTTCCTATCTTGTAATAAACCAGAAAATATTAAAATATTCATTTTTTTGTGACATCATTTAAACCTCCCACCCTATTGCCACTCCTTACGACTCTCTATAAATATCAACTCTACATAAGTGTGTTCTCATTGCCTCGCGTACACTTGACGGGTTATAATCGTAATATGGATAAACACAATATGGAGAAGAAGAAGAAAGAAGGTTCAAGTCGAGAGGAAGTGAAATATAAACCGGCTTCTGGATTCCAAAAGTATCTACCTCAATATTCTTCCAATACTGGATCATTCCCGAAAAAAGAAAGGTACAGGAGTTATTGTCCTGACAAGGAAGCAAATAAAGATTCCAAATATCAAGGACACAACAATACTGATTGGGGATAGCAAAAATAAAGTCCTATTCTAAGACTTTTCTTAATCAATCAAAATCATTCCTTTTTAGGACCACAATATTTCTATAAACGTACTACAAACTTATATTACATAAAAATCTCATTATCTTATGACGTCATAGGAGGTGTTCATGACGTCAGTAACAATCCATATTTATCTTAATTGTTTACAAGATAAATGCTTAAAACGTTGGCGATACCTTATCTCTATTTCCTGTTTTCATAATAAAAAAGTATCATCATGGATTATTATTGTGGTAAAGATGTCTTCTTTGTTTATGTAAATTTGATATCTTAATTACGCACGTATAAACATGATACCTTATCTTATCTTTATTGCTTGTAAAGTACCGTTATTGTTTATTATTGTGGTAAAGATATCTTGTTTGTTTATGTAAACATGATATCTTTATCTGTACAAACATGATACCCTTATCTATAAACTGGATACCTTATCTTTATGACTTGTTTACATGATAAGATAAGGATGCGCCAGTGATGACGTCATTTGTTATGTCTCCCCATACCGGCTTACTTACTACTAGCATTGCTAAGAGCAAGGATATTGAAAACGTATTATGGGACGATGTGTTAATTAAATTAAGACATATATTGAAGGAAATACCAGTAAAAATTATAATTTGCTTGGGAATAATTAAATATATAGCTGAAAGAGATAGAGTTATAATCATGGAAGAATTACACAATACGGCCATAGGAGGGTACAAGGGAGTCAATAAAACTTATAAACGGATTAAACAAAGATATTATTGGGAAAATATTAAAGAAGATGTACAAAATTTTATACGCAAATGCCTCACATGTCAATTAAAAAAACTAGTTCGAGTCAAAACCAAAAAAACTATGCAAATTACGGACACGCCGCAATCACCCATGGAGAAAATTAGTCTCGATATAGTCGGACCTTTCCCCGTATCCAAAAATGGCTATAATAATATATTAACAATTCACTGTAACTTTTAAAAATATTGCCTCGCGATACATATCAAGGATGCCACCACGGAATCTGTCGCCGATGCGCTAATAAAACGTTTTATTTGTATTTTTGGCGCATCTCTTACGATTCTCACAGATCATGGTAGTAATTTCATGTCAAGTTTAATGAGACGAGTTGCAAAAAAATTTCGTATTAAACAAGTAAAAATAACTGCGTATCATCCTCAATCTAATCCTTAGAAAGATCACATCACTCATTGACCAAATATATTAAAACGGCCTTAGACAAGGAAACTTGGGACGAATGCTTAGAATTAGCGACTTTCTGTTACATTACCGTGCCTCACGAAGGTCATCAGTTTACGCCATACGAATTAGTTTTCGGACGTTTAGCCCACGTTCCTTCGAATGAGCCACTCGAACCGGAAGATATCATTCCCACATACAATGCTTACACCATAAACTTTAGTAAACGTTTGAACGAACTCCAAAGATTGCTCGCGAAAAATTAATTGAATCGAAAATCCGCTCAAAATATTATTATGACAAAAAAATAAATCTAAAAGAATTTAGGATAGGCGATACAGTTTGGTTACTCAAAGGGGAAAAACAATATAAATTGGCTGACCAATATGAAGGGCCGTATAATGTTGCTGATGTTTTTAACAACCAGCGAAACGTTAAAATCAGAATGAAAAATAAAAAGATTAAAACAGTAAACGCAAATAGACTTCGAGTTTCATATACAGGGTGACCCAATTTAAACGGGCACCGCTCATAACTCGTCAGGGACAGCCACAATCGAAAAAATGGTAGAGACCAAAGTTGTAGGATATCGAATGGGCAACTCGGTGGTGACCTTGGATTTGACTTTGAACGCGTTTTTCAAGGTCATTTGAAGGTCAACTTTGGTTTTTTAAATAGGAACCCCATTCTTTTATTGCGGGAATGGAAAGAGCGGTAAATTTTACGTTCAGAATGGTATGTTCGGTTGCGGCACTGAAGGTCATCTCAATGTCCTGCAGCCAGAATGAACCCCCGCCTACGTAATTCCTCTAGCAACGCCAAATTAAAAAAAAGTGGTAGAGACCAAAGTTGTTGTATAGGGAGGGGGGGGGGGGAATTGTGACCTCGAATTTGAGCCAGTCCTACAAGGTCATTTCAAGGTCAAATTATTTTTTTTCAAACAGCACCCACTTTTTCGACTCCGGATCCTGAAAGCGTGTAAAATGTTGCACTTTAAACGAAGTAGTAAATTTAAAATAGAAGAAAAGATTTTAATCATTTAGCGTACCATTTCCTGAGTTTTGTCATCATTATAAAACTTGATGTCCAGGATCCACGACGAGGACGTAGCAGGGTGGATTTTCAGGTCCCATTTTGATCCGGCCGATGAAGGCAAGACGTGAAGACACCGGCCGATTAAGTGGGTGCTGTTTGAAAAAAAATAATTTGACCTTGAAATGACCTTGTAGGACTGGCTCAAATTCGAGGTCACAATTCCCCCCCCCCCCTCCCTATACAACAACTTTGGTCTCTACCACTTTTTTTTAATTTGGCGTTGCTAGAGGAATTACGTAGGCGGGGTTTCATTCTGGCTGCAGGACATTGAGATGACCTTCAGTGCCGCAACCGAACATACCATTCTGAACGTAAAATTTACCGCTCTTTCTATTCCTGCAATAAAAGAATGGGGTTCCTATTTAAAAATCCAAAGTTGACCTTCAAATGACCTTGAAAAACGCGTTCAAGGTCAAATCCAAGGTCACCATCGGGTTGCCCCTTCGATATCCTACAACTTTGGTCTCCACCATTTTTTCGATTGTGGCTGTCCCTGACGAGTTATGAGCGGTGCCCGTTTAAATTGGGTCACCCTGTATAGAGCCTGAGGAGGTCTAAACAAAAAAGCGTTATTTTAATCTGCATACAAACATACTTATTTGCGCACACATAAATAAAAAGCATGAATAAGTGTATCCACTAAACAAACGCCTAACAAAATCAAGAGTGAAGAGTTCAAGTATAAATAATGAAAGCGATATCTCCCTCTAGGAACATAATACGAGACGAGACGACAATAACACCGTTGATTATCCAGCCCAACCCAGTTATGACAAAGCTCCCACTGTATATCACTCCCTTCGATCGGTTTAATAACATCAACCACCTAAAGAAAAATCAATAACAATAAACAAATCATGAACTATCACGCGATAAAGCATAATATAAAAATAATAAACAATACAAAAACTTTAATTACCTCACACATTTCGTTGAGAATCAAAAGAAACTGTGACGAACTAACTACACACCACTAAAATCCCCGACAGACTGATGCCGAATCAGCCTGCATCACGCGGACGAGCTAGAAAAATCAGGGAAATCGAATACCTCAAACTAGGAAAGAAAGTAGGGAAAAACACATGTTCTTAAGAAAGAGGAGCTTGGGAAGAAAGTAATAAAAACTAAAACCGATGAAAGTGCATGATGGGACCTCCTGCAAACACCGGGAGGAATGTTGAAATTTTATTTTCAACATTCTTTTTCTGGTGGTGTGGAATTTTATTGCATAAAATCAATTGAAAATATAACTTGTAAAATAAAAGGAGAAAAGTATTCTTAAACAACGCTAACTCCAACAAAAACATGCATATACTAATCAACATTCTTTATGTTAAAGTCAACTATTATTCATATAAAAATTTAAAAACAAAAATAAATCATATACCTGCCTATCCCTATCACACTACACACAAATTATTTTTTTTTCTTTTTACATACGATAAATAAAAACTGTTCTATCCATTATTGTAAACATTTTTCTATCAATCTTATATGTAAAATACGAAAAATATCCATTATTGTAAAAATATTATCATTAATCACATATGTAAACTATGAAAATATCCATCATTGTAAAAACTTTTATCAGTAATTATATAATAATGCACAATGAAAAAATAACTTCTGTACACACCAGAAACTATGTTTGTCAAAAAAAAAAAAAAAGAAAAGAAAAATCTTCATCGAAATTTATGTATTAAAGAAAAGTACCTCGCAACAAATTATGTAAATAAATAATGATGTGCGGAAGAATGAATTACCCATCATTACTTATAAAACACACACACATACAATTTTACGAACGTCGAGTTTCACTCGTTCGTTCTTTTTCGGGCAGGGAGGTGTAATGGAATCCCCGATTCCATTACGCACCTACGACGCCAATTTAAGTATTTCAGACAAATTTTACACGAAACGAGAAAAACACATACGTGAGACACTCACGAGCATCGTCATCGCAGTAGCTGCAAGAAGCAGCATTTCCCACCACAACATATTCCTACAAAAATAGAATTAGAGGCGTAGCGACAAAACGTGCTCTAAGACGATGATCACCCGAAAGAATGTCTAACGCCAAGAAAAAAAATGACGGCGACGAGACAAAAAGATGTCACTAAACTAGTCGCGATATTCCTCACGAAAAGCGACGGAAATCAAAATAGCTATGCGAAGAACAAGCATCAGCCGAGCACGCTCTCCAGCAAACGAATCGAGAAAAGATACACATGACAGTACGCAGGCGACGAAAAGCAGCAGGAGAGCTGTCACAAGACGCTTTTCCTAAAAACTGAAAGTATTTAACTGAACCAGTTAATAATGAATCGCTACCAGAATGTCCAAGTTGTATAAGTACCGCGATCACTAAGACATACCATCCTCTCCCGTCACTATGAGGAGAAACGACACATCAAGGCACCCATCTGTCTGCACCTGCTCGAAGGAGGAACGAGCCGAAGGGATCCGAAACGCACACCAGCTTGACCGCACTGAACCACCGACGCAAGGCTCAAGGAGCGACAAGGATCCACAGCTGCAACCTCCTGCCGTTCACATCTTTACACACACACACACTTACGCATTTAGACACTACAAGGTACTTTTCTCTTTCCTCTAACACGTGTGAAATACATTATATTAGTTTCTTTAAAACATAACCCCGTCTAAGTGATTTCGTTATCCGGCTCCCTTTCCGGGAAGGCAGTGACCGCATCTGCGGTAGCCAAAAGGGATTCCCTTGTAAATCTAAATAAATAATAAATAACAGCAGATAGGAACTCGAATAAAAGTAAGTATATTGGTGAGTTGCGTTCATTCCGACGTAACAATAGCATATTAGAATAATAATTATATAAAAGTAAAAACTTTAATCGACGCTGGAGTAATATTATATCCTCCGGGAGAATTATTACAATATGTATATCCCGATAAAATACCTAGATTAGCTATATCAATTATCCTTCCATTATTAGCAAGAGAAACAGAGAAAGGCCGGACAGTAAACAGAGAAGATATTCGCATTCTCGAGAATATTTATCCAGAGTGTTATTAGGATTATATTGAAGCTTGTCAAGAATGGCGAAGAATGCAACAAACTTACTGGATTCGTAGAAAATCTTATGCAGATTTATTCGAGAAGTCTGCAACGACGTTACTTCGATTGTCAAAACAACGATTACTATCTCGCCACGAAGGAGCCTATAAGATTTATCAGAAATTCCCTATTTATGGAATAAACATCTCAAAAAAATTAGTAAAATTATTGACAAAGCGAGCAAGGTGGATAGGACACGAAAAAAGGCTTCAAAACATCAGTAATAATCCATTCTCTCAGTTAATAATAGAACTCGTAGCCTACTATTTAAATTCGTCATAAATCTAGTATTTAGTGAATGCAAAAGAACAGACATTAAACTTCAATATCATGGATTTAGCATAATTATGAGAGATTTGGTGGTTGACAGTGACTGGCTCGCATACTGATGAGATTAAAATACCAGTGCAAACTTCATCATTAGTGATTTTGAGCACATCGATGTCACTTTTTACACAGTAATTGCACTTAAACAACACAAAGTCAATCAGTACAGCATCCCTTACGGAAAATACCCCCAGTTATTAGGTATTAACACTCAATTTTCAGTGTTTACTCCGAAAATTGAGAGTAAACTCTTGAAGTTGAGAGTTAACTCTCAAACTTTCCAGTGTTAACTCTGAAAGTTAAGAGTTAACTCTCAAACTTTCCAGTATTAACTCTGAAAGTTGAGAGTATACTCTGAAGTTTGAGAGTGAACACCGAAGTGGTTGGGTGTATTGAGGGTGGACACCGAAGTAGTTGAGTGTATACTCTAATACTCAAGAGTATACACCCAAGGTGCAGTGTGTACACCCAAGTGGATGAGAGTATACTCCCAAAGTTCTGTGTGCACACCCAAGCGGTTAGGAGTATTTATTAATATACTCTCAAGATTATGTGTACACCCAAGTGATTTATATGTATGTATATATATTTAATATCAATAACTATATCATGAAAACAAGAAGGCAAGAACATTTATAGATTGCTGAAAAATGTTGTATTATAATATAATAATAATAATAGTAATTAATAAAAATGTATTTTCATCTCTTTTTCCCGTTTTATATCTATAATTCCCTATCATTTTAGGTATAACAATTTTCCCTCTTGACTACAATTAAATTTTGAAAATGTATTAACATGCTTTACGGATTGAAACCTTAAACAGGATTTGCAAATTTGCTGCAAAATTGTTTGAGTGCTATGCAACATTTTTCTTGAAACAAAGTTATTACTTTCATAAGGAAAGGCAGACTATTCCTACAAACATCCAAAATGTTCAACTCATTCGGGTAAGTGCAGCAATAAATGTACGTTATACTTCATTGTACAACCTGTATTCGTTTCCATACAATAAACTAACTTTTTCAACAAATATTTTTAACGCTGCTTCGGCTTTGTTGAATTCTAAGGGCATTATTTTTTCTCCGTTGAATACTTTTATGGCATAAACTAGCAATGACCAATGTTTATAGAATGCTGGTTGTAAAACATCTTTCAATACGGGCAACGAATAGTACAATACAAAATTTTTGAATTCAGAAGCTTTCCATTGTTTTATATTTGATACTGATTGTGGCATCCGTAATATTTAGGATGGTGGTAATATTTGAGATAATCCAGCATCAATAGTTTGTATTTTTGTTCCAATGTACTATGATTTGTTGTGATTTTTCGTATCTATCTAAGTTGATAAAAATAATTTCACAACACCATGTAAAACGCTGTGCATGTATTCTGGAGGAAATGATTTGATAACATGAAAAAAAGGTAAAAGTATTACAGTGGATACACCTTTTACTTCGTTTATGACAGTTTCTTCTTTTTCTGCTCGAATTGCATCTCTTGTGTACTGTTTCAATGTTCTTTTTTTTCCCTATGCCCCCTAAATACACACGCGCGTATCATCTTTCCATCATGACATGCTCTCCTGGATTCAAGCAAAAGGAGCAACCATTCCTGCCATTATATTGGTGTGTGTTCTGTAAGGCGCACCTTTCTACAGAATCTACCGGCGCAAGAATTGTGTGAATCTTGATCGTGACTGTATCTTTGGAATTTGGAGGAAAACATTGAAAGCCATTCTCGTGTAGATCTTTTAATTCTTCTATAAATGGATTTAATCATAAATTGATGTATGGTATTTCTGTTGCAGCCCATAATCCACATAGAAGAACGTTTTCTTTTCTTTTACGGTAACTTAAATCATTTATGGTTACTTGTATTGGACACAGACACTTTCGATGATTTCAATGTTTGCAATCCATCAGCATTCCATTGAATAGATATATCTAAATTAGAAATCATACGTTTTTCTCTTAAAGTTTTATAAACAGAATCACTTGTAACATCAGACAGATTTTGTTCATTATCAGGATTTCTTCTCAAATCATTAAAAATTGGACGAGAGAGTAGATTAGTCAGTTGTTGCTTCAAAGGTACAAGTAGAAAAAATGACCATTCCGAATTAGGGAATTTTTCAAAAAACGTTTATGGCATGATGCGCATACTGTATGTTGAGCCGCTCCAAATTGTATCAATGTTACACAATCAGGACAATAATAATGTGCTTTGGTTTTGGCGATGCTAGGACATTTTTTTTTAAGAATCTATACTTGGATCTGTTCAATGTTACCGGTAAATTTTAATTTGTCAATTCAAGAAGATCCTCCAAAACAGAATCAGACAATCCATGTCCAATCATAAAACTCATTATCTAGAGATCACTTTCTTCCTTTGTGAGTGTATATCCTTGGTAGATTGGAAGACGTTCCTATACATAAATTATTCGCATTATAAATATAATACAATAATTTTATTTTGTAATTATTATAATACATATTTTATACAATAATATAATAAGTACTAATATACCTCATTTTCTAGTTCGTTCAGGATTCTATCCGCATTTTGCTGCAAATCAACATAGATTGCATTCTCAATTGCATCGTCGATTATTTCATTTTCTTCGTCTTCTACATCATCATAATGAAAATGATCATTGTTCTCCTCTTTATCATCTTGTCCTTCGTCTAAATTCTGGAAACATGTTTATACATAATATATATCATTAAATTCCAAAACAAACAAATTAAACAAATATAAATATAGTATACATATACATTGATGGAAATTTCTACTAATTTACTTGACTGTTATAAATGGGATATGACAATTTTTATTTTTTTAACTACATATATTAGATAAAATGTTTTTTTATAGTCAATTTTTTGCATGTTTTACGTTGCAAACGTATTTTCAAAATTATTTTAAATTATTCAAAAAATTAACTAATTTAAGAATCTATTAATATACGATATATATAATCAAAGTGTTAATTTCTTAATTATGTAATAATTATTAATGAATTCGTAACGAATATACAATATATATGTAATAAATTATGCTTTAAATGATATTTTTTGACAACATACGACCATTACTTTTTCAAGATATATAATATATATTGTATTACAATGGTAAATTTAATAATTTACTCAATAATCAAATTAATAGAAAAACTTTTACCTTGTTTTCTAAACTATTGTTGAATTCGTGCAATTCTTCCAGATTATGATATTCAACGTCGTATATAAGATATCCTCTTCATTTCCAATATTTATATCATTATCATGAATTTCATTTGGTCTAATAACAACATCAACATCCATAGCAACTTCATCTACTGCTGGTACCTTTTCCTTAAAAAAAATTAATAGATATTTTAGATTGTAGTTCAGCTAGCTTTTATACATCTCTGACCAGTGAAATATAGTACTGCATGCATGCGTGTGTTCGTACGTGTATAAAATACATATTCAATAAATATACAATAATATATCTTACCTGTTGCAATGTATTTTCATCTCTTCTTTGACGATCATGTCTAGTAGCTCTCGGTTTGGGAGCATTTGGCTCCCTTAGATAATTAAAATATGAATTACCGCGATTCATTCAACTAATATATAGATATAAAGCTTTACACTTGAAGGCTTAACTTTTTCTATCAGCTTATAAACTTAAAATCGTGCACATATATTATAATGTTGATATCTATGACATGGTATACCACCTATTTATACATAAACCTAACCTTATTTTATACATATACATATGTATAAAATAAGGTTAGGTTTACGGAACTGGAAGTAAAGTATTAGTCTATGGAAGGTTCGCTCTGTATGACTACCAAAATATATACGCGCGTCAGTTAACCGTCGGTGAGCATGAGGTCGCGTTTATACACGTAGTTTAAAATTCCGGCCACGTCAGTCGCCACTGCATCATGTACGCTTTTATGATTAATTATATTATTTTTAAGAATATCGTACAATATTATCACAGATCTGAATATATTTATAATTATTTCTCGATGTTTTTTTTTTCTATACCAGCTGCGTAATTTATAATTTGAATGCCGCGCAAATTAAAAAAAAATATAACTCTCTTTAGCTACGCCTAGGTGGCGCTGTAACAACCATGCATATGCGCTTATACGGCGCGCGCGACAGCGCGCATTTTCTTGGAATTCAAATCCGCGTGTATACAGACAAAGATAGGATGAAAGCTTTCACTGGAGCTCATACGCCATCCGTCTTCACCAATATCTTCTCGAGCCTACTTGGTTTGCTATTTTCTTATTTGAGCAAGAGCACGAGGGAGAGCTTCGACATCAATTCCTACGTCGTCTCCTCTCGTTTCTTCTTTCAATTCTCGGAAGCCCGACAGAGTGGGTTTACTCGACTCCAGAGTCCGGCTCCATCAGTTTCAGACCTTAGTCGCGGATTACGCGGATAGCAGTGAAGCAGTCTCCTTTATCGGTATAAGTGTTATCAAGTGTAATAGTGAATCATGGAGAGTAGGAGGATGGGAGTTGGAAATAAACGGTGTATTCTCGTTGCATTTGTCAACGAGGATAATGCCTTAGCTATCGGTTATCGTTGCTGGACCGTCAAACCCTTCAGAGATGATGAAATGCAGAACCTTATTGACACTAAGGAAACTGTGGAAATTTGGTGGCCAAATTGTGCTATTACGACGGAAAAAAATGCTTAAAACACTGCAAGGTTTATCAAAAAAAGATTGGAAAAGCTACGCAGCTAATATTCTTGCATTTGGAGGTTAGTTTTTCATAAACTTCTTTACTATTCTTACCATACAAATTTTTCATTGCAGCCGATATTTTTTATTGACAGTTTTTATAAATGTAATTTTAGATTGAATCAGCATGAACTTGAATCCTTAGAAAAATTTGATAATTTAAGCACAACAAAACAGAACAGACACTTGTTTACCAAGAAAGAGTTTGACGATAAAGAATTTGTCACAAAAAAAGAAGAAACCACAACTAAAAAAAGGTAATTAATAATAATATATACATGCAGATGAATATTAAAACGAAACTTTAATTCTTTCATTTATTTTAGACTCAGACTGCTGACAGAGCGTTGAAACGCAAACATGAAAGTGACAAAAGGACAAGCTCAGTATTAGACAAATTAATGAAAAATCAAAATGATAAAAAATCTGTGCCGGAAGATGATAATGATGTACGTTAAATCTTATAAATTTATAATTTGTGTGTTCTAGCTAAGTTAATATTCCTTTTCAGATCTCAACAGATACAGAAACTGTATCATCCGAGGATGTCGAGTCACTATCGAAAAGAAGCAAAATATCGAGAAACAAAAACAAACGATAAGAAGTTTTCGCACACTTTCTTTCGCATTCTTAAAATACTAAAAACTAATAAGATTAGTTATTAAAAAGTAAATCCATCGATACCCTTCCTACTAGAATATAGTATATAATAAGTTAAAATACTAAAAACTAATAAGATTAGTTATTAAAAAGTAAATCCATCGATACCCTTCCTACTAGAATATAGTATATAATAAGTTATAGCAAATTCAACAAATTCAATAATTAATTGAATTAATAAGAATAAGGAACGACAACGTAAGACGAAGTAAACACGAAAAAATAGTTAAACTCAAAGTAAAATCAATTAAGAAAATCAATAATAGTAAATTCACGTAAAATAATAAAGATAAAATAGAACACCGAGATCTATGCACACACCACGACTCTACAGCAAGAGGCGAAGCGAAGCACACCGATACGCACGCACACATTACGGTTCTACAGCAGAGGCAAGAGACCAAGCGAAGCACACCGATATGCACGCACACAACACGACATTGCGGCAAGAGACCAAGCGTAGCATACCGATATGCACTCACACATTACGACTCAACGGCAGGAGACTAAGAAGAACACACCCATACTAATACCGAGCCACTACAAAATATAACGAATACAGCACAGCACAAGCAGAAGAGAAAAAACTAGAAGCCTACTGTAAATCGTGGACCGCGCAGACCTGAAAGCGATGCACGTACAATGAAGAGAGGCCGTGAAACACGCAACGCTATCGGCAAGTGACACATAAGTGGCGCGCGCTAGAAGCTCGAAAAGCCACCAAATAGGATCCGGCGCAAGCCGCCTCAAAATATACAGAGGAAGCTTCTAGGAGTTTGCAGATAAGGAAGGTAAATCAGAGGCGAATTTGACAGGAGAAGAGCACGAGGGGACTCGATGTACTAGAGGAGAGGATTTTTACTCTGGTTTTCTGATTGGCCCTCTCTGCAACGTTACATGCGTAAAAAGCTCCATATAAGGCAAGAAGCTGCATCTAGGCCTTCTAATTGGCCAAACACCAACCCCGCTGAAGAGACGAAAATCGGAGATCGCCTCTCCTACGAGAGTATAAAAGAGCCCAGCAACAGGTCCGCATTGGTCAGTCTGTTTCAAAAATCGTTGCCACGCGAAAGCTCTGTCCGAGCCCGGTCCGGTATAACATCTTGGAACTTAGAATATTTTCGACCGTTCGGGACTTAGAATATTTCGGGCAGAGCAAAGACTTATAAAATTTCCGACGGGTCAAAAACTTAGAAAATTTCGAATCGGTACAAAGTCTTAGAAAAATTCAAATCTGTGCAAAGACTTAGAAAAATTAAAATCAGTGTAAAAACTTAGGATATTTCGGCTAGGGAGACAACTTGAACATTCAGATTATTAAATCATTTTACTTGCCATTGTTCATTTATCGCAATTACGTTGTGGTTCATTATTGTAAAATAATCAGGAAATCTAGCCAGTTGCGAGCGAGCGTTATTAAAATGTGGCAATTGAATAAACCGTATATCATTTTAAATCGCGAGTGAATCATTAATCCGAAAGCTCCTGATCCCTGTCGCCCCGTTCAAATCGAGACCATCCGTTTCGGAAGCCGAATCCTGGAGCTGCTGAGAGGGCGTACTGGGAGCAGAGCAGGCCCATTGCAGATATAAAGAAAAAGGTAAGTGAAGTTAATTAAATAGGTTGCATGCCTCTATCGCGCGTTTCTCTCTTTCTCTCTCATAATTAGAGTCCCTATTAACCCCTCATTCGTGATAACTACATTACGATTAAAGTAACGTCCATACAACCCTCTCTCAGAAAGAACGGACTCTGCGATAGAGAGTTTAATTAATATCAGTGCGTGCAACGAAACAGTGCGGGTTCGAAAGATTTTTCCGGCGGTTACTGGAGGCCGTTCTATAAAATAGATCGCGAAGGTAGCTAAGCACCGACGGCGCGGGCGCTCAGCTTCGCCCTCTAAAGCTTTGATCTCGTCCGTGCTTATGAAAGCAAAATAACCCGCAGAGTTACTGTCCGACGACAGCTTTCAATAGCTTAGGACTTAACAATTGCAAACATTAGCGTTAATTCTCCAGTTAAGGTAATCCTTTTATTATTAACATAATTAATAACTTACTATAATAACCATGGTATTAGTTTTTTCTCTCTTCTTTAAGTGTCTAAACCTTTTAGCCCGTTCTGACTGTCTCTCTACTTATTTGTTTTCTTTCATTACAGACGTACTCAC
Source organism: Trichomalopsis sarcophagae (assembly GCA_024372645.1). NCBI lineage: Eukaryota > Metazoa > Arthropoda > Insecta > Hymenoptera > Pteromalidae > Trichomalopsis > Trichomalopsis sarcophagae. Next base: position 360,526 of record QLSS01000073.1, read on the forward strand.
CAAGGATTACGAGTATCCTAAGGAAAGCTCCCAAGGTTACATCCAAACCATTACCTCAAACACAATCAAGTTTTGAGTCAGATTTGGATGAGTCATTTACCAAAGAGGTTAGTGTATGTATATCTGTGTGCAATAATGAAGGAGAGAGAGCATTATGTGTATATTAATAATCACTAGAGTCACTGATTAAATTGTGAGCACGCACTGCAAAATTCTGAGAATCAACAGGTACAATAGTTTTATTCGAAAGAGTATCTATGCTTCAAAGCAAGGATACTACATACTCTTTTGAAAAAAGTAAACTATCTACTTACTTGAACAATATGCATTCTGCGCTGACTAAGTAATCAAAACCAAGTGATGAACTAAGAGGTGGATTAATTAGAATTTTAGTTGTACCTGTTGATTCGCAGAATGTTGCAGTGCGTGCTAACAAATTAATTAGTGCCTCTAGCGATTATTAATTTTCTAATGATTCATCCACTTTCACATATTAATTTTCCCTCTTTCTGTATTATTTTTCTCTCTTCCCTTTCTCTAACTCAAAAATGTATTATTTCATTAATTAAAATAAAAACAGATTTCAGTGTTCATATATGCACCGTAACCTGTACATATACATAACTTAGGGTCTCTCTGTCTCTCTCTCTATACATTTTTTTATTACATTATTAAATTATTTATTTGCAGCCACTTTCACCAAAAATTAGTGCCGAACCAAAGGAAGCAGCCTCAACGACAGATGAACTACCCACAAGTTCTTGTGAGACAAAGATGGAAAAGCACAGTACTAAAAAGGTTAAAGTATTTAAATCTATACCTGTTGTGATTATATTAAATTCTAGATAGAGAGAGATAGAGAGAGAGAGAGAGAGAGAGAGAGAGAGAGAGAGAGAGAAAGCTGAGCTGATACACTACTCTTCCAACAGCTTTCTCTCTTTCTCTCTCTCTCTCTTAAACGTAAGCTGCACACTAGCGAATTGGGCGCCACCTTGCTGGAGGAAGCTAAAGCTCTGAGCCCTGACCATCAAGGGCTCATAAACATCAACGAGCTGCTTCCCTCTGACGTCCACAAGCTGCGTTCGAGGGCCAGGCTGGAGGCCAAGAGGAGGCAGGGCTGCCGTAAGTTCACCCGAGAAGGAAGGCTTTACATGCGCTGCAACGAAGACAGGGAGCGGGCCACCGTCATCAACACCGACGCTGAACTGGATGCTTTTTTAGCCCGGCTCCCTCTCACTGCCGACATCGCTCTACACTGAGGCTCAAACACAAACATATCATCTCACCACACCCACCATCAAGCTCATCTGCCACGTTTTCACCCGGCTCTGAAGCGTCTCTGTCCGAGGGTCTACGAGTCTGTCACTTCAATGCGAACTCGCTTACGGGTCACATTGAGATGATCAGGCTCTTTTTATCCACTCGCTCTCCATTCCACGTAATAGCTGTTACTGAGACCTGGTTGAGCGAAAAGGTAACGTCCATCCCTTCACTGGACGACTACGTACTTTACAGACGGGACAGAAACAGAAGCGGAGGAGGTGTGGCCCTCTACATACATATATCACTGACGGCTAGCGTTATCTCATCATCTGACGGTGAATGGTTTGGCAGGCCGGGTAAGCCTGAATACCTTTTTTGTGAGGTATCGGCAAAGGGAATCTCTCCGATCTTCGTAGGAGTTGTGTATCGTCCTCCTCACGCTCCATTCTTTCAAGGCTCTAACTTTATAGACCAGCTAACTACCCACATGCACAATTACTCAACGAAGGTCATAATGGGAGATTTCAACTCTGATCAGCTTTCATCCTCTGAAGATGCCAGTTTCATCAGGGCCTTCATTGATGAAAATTCTCTTTCTTCCATCCCATATGGTGCCACGCACCATAAACAGGGTTCTGATACCTGGCTTGACTTGTGTCTGATCGACGAGCAGGATCGCCTGCTGTCACACTGGAAGACAGACTCACCTTCGCTCAACGGACATGACCTTATCACGGCCACTCTCGACGTACAGATTCCACGACACGTACCTAGCACATACTCCTACCATAACTTTAAAGGAATCAGCGCCGAGAAGCTAAGGGACTTTCTTAGCGCATGTGACTGGTCATCTCTCACACTATCATCACTTGACGAATGCATCTCTACACTTAACGCTAACCTTACTAACGCCATTAATCAACTCGCCCCATCACGGACTGTAACACCTAAAAAACAGCGTCACCCGTGGTTCTCCACGGCTCTTCGTGACCTTGTATCCGAGAGGGATAGACTATACAGGCGTTTCAGGAACTCCAGGCTTGATTCAGATCTCCGCTTATACAGACAAGCTAGGGACTATACTCATAAACAGGTCGAGGAAGCCAGGCTGGATTATTACTATTCACGCCTGTCAACCTTGACTGATATCGTCGAGATCTGGAGAGAGCTGGAGAAACTTGGAATTTCCGCCACTAAGGCCCCATTACCACCTCGCTTTAGCACAGATGAGCTCAACAAGCATTTTAGCTCGATCTCCAATGATCCACTGGCGCCTGCTGTTGAGAACTATCTTCTAACCCTGGAAAGTCTTGACCTCCCGGAACATTTCGAGTTCATCCCTATAACGGAATCGGACGTATTGAGTGCAGTGTCGCACTTCGACACCCAGGCGAGGGGAAGCGACGGCATCCCCCAGGTTGTTATATTAAAAGCACTGCCAGTTCTCGCTCCTGTATTATGTCACATCTTCAACCTGTCTCTGAGCGAGGCCCGTTTCCCATCTGCCTGGAAATTGTCACTGGTGCGTGCACTCAACAAAGTCAGTTCACCAACAACCCTGACTGACTACCGCCCGATTTCACTTCTTTGCTTTCTCTCCAAAGCCCTGGAGTGGCTGGTGCACAAGCAGGTCTCGCAATACCTAGAATCAAGGCTCTTACTAGACAATTATCAGACAGGCTTCCGCACCGGCCACAGCACTCAGTCTGGCCTAATTAAGCTAACTGACGATGTCAGGGTCGGGATAAACAAACAGAAAGTGACACTCCTTCTGCTCTTTGATTTTAGCAAGGCGTTTGACACTGTGTGCCACGTCCTGCTCCTGAGGAAGCTAACAACTTTTGGCTTCTCTAAGCAGGTTATCCACTGGTTTGCCTCCTATCTCACTGGAATAGAGCAGGCTGTCGTTGGTGACAGTAGCGAGTGTACATCAATGACATCGGTTTCTGCCTGGACTCCGATGTTTCCCATCTCATCTACGCGGATGACCTGCAGATCTACAGCCATTGCCACCTCGAGGAGCTCGATTCTTTATCAGACAAGATGAGTGCTAATGCCGAGAGGATAACGGGCTGGGCTGCGCAAAACAAACTTAAACTTAATGTTACTAAAACCAAGGCAATCGTCCTGGGCTCCCGCTACTACATAAATCTACTTCCCTCTACAGCCAACACTTTCATTAATATCGGGGGTGCCCAGGTCAGCTTTGAGTCTTCCGTGCGCAATCTGGGATTGGTGCTTGACTCTAAACTCTCATGGAAGGAGCATGTCACACAAGTGTATAAGCGTGCTCACTCGCTAATGTACAGGCTTTACTTTTTTAGAAAGAGTACCAACCTCAGATTGCGTAAACATCTCGTGCAGGCACTACTGTTTCCGCTAATCGACTACTGTTCTCTTGCATACTGTGACTTGACGCAGAAACTCGACTTAAAACTACAGAGACTCGTGAATACAGGAATCCGGTACATCTGTGGTGTAAGGAGGGATGAGCGCATCTCCCCGTACAGGCGGGAGCTGCAGTGGCTAACCACTGCTGGACGCAGGAAGTATTTCACAGTCTGCTTCCTTCGTAAAATGTTTAACACGGTCGTACCATCATACGTACTGGCCTTTTTTGACTTCCGCGTCTCGCCCCGGCCTGTGAGGGGCGAGGTGACACCACTGGAAATACCTGCCTTCGCGACTGAGACGCTGAGGAACTCGTTTCATATCAGCGCCTCATACTTATGGAATAGCCTGCCATCTCACATCAGAAACACCTCATCTACTGTCACCTTCAAAAGGCTTGCTAAAGACTACTACTTTAAACTTGAAAACACATAACTCATCGACATTCATGTACACGCACACACTTACTCATTCTCATACTAATCATCTTCACTAACAGTACACTTTTACACTACACTTACTCTACACACGCCTCAACTTACTTTACTTCTAATTTATATTTACTACTTTTACTTTAACTACATAATGCTAATTCTTACTATCGTACAATACAATGTACGCAAATAAATCTAATCTAATCTAATCTAATCTAATCTCTCTCTCTCTCTCTCTCTCTCTCTCTCTCTCTCTCTCTCTCACTCTCTCTCTTCCTCTCTCTCTTCCTCTCTTTATCTCTCTCTCTTTTTCTGAATAAGTTTCTGCAATGTTTAATTATTTGTTTGTTATGGCAGCCACTTTCGCCAGAGATTACTGTTATTGTATCAAGAAATGCGGACTCACCTACAGATGATGAGGCAGAGATGGAACCTGATCACAATATTTAGAGCGTTACGGTTAAGGTAAAAGCTGTGCAAGAATGCATGTTTTTGTGTGTCCAGTCATAATTTTCACTTGTAATAGAGATTTTGATTCCCTAACATATTATATAGTGCCTGTCTTCTCCTGCATTTGTAAACTAACACACCTAGCGAATGATTTTGTAAATGCAAATTTCTTTCTTAATTGCTAAACAATACTTAGTACGTGAAATACTTTTAGTTTTTAGGTAAAACAATTTAATTTTTGTATTTCAGAGCGTATCGTCGCAACTCGGCTGCTCAATATCCGACAAAAATGACTGAGGTAAATACTATTTATTTGAACGATCGGTTAAGGCAAATTAAAAAGTTTCACAATATTTAATATAATATAGGTTTATTCATTTCGTTCATTTCGTTTAGAACCCATTTGTCGCGCGCTTGAGTGTGTTAAAATTTATATTTATTACTGTTTTTTAGGAACCAGCAGAAGTCGTCGCCGATACCGCCTCTAAAGTCGATATTGGATACGGCGTTCAGCTTTCAGCAGCGATCATCGAAAAATTGCGAAAGAAGGATCTGCAAAACTTACTCCTGGACTTATGTAACGCACTTTTTAGAAAAAACGATTTTGCAATATCTTCGATGAGCGGCAAAAAAGGACGCTTGTCGGATAGTGCAAAACCGGAACTTGATCCGACGAAGCAGAAGGCAATATTGCGCAAGATTATATTATATTTAATACATTTTTTATTCTAAATATTGTAACGTCGCCGTCTTTTTCTAAAACGAACATTTTTTTTTTCTTCTCGGAAAAATAATATCAAAAGCCAAACTAACGACGCGATACGCTGTGCGTACATTAGATTGTATATGCACGAACATCCGTCTGTCTACAAAAAAGGTTCACACACTAAAAATAATCTCTCCGTGATATACCTACAAGTTTCTGGGTTTTCGGCTTCTTCGTTCCCAGAGGCCTTTTTCTTAGTAAACAAGATAATATACCAAGTGGAATCTTAAGTGTCGCCGTTTCCCTTCAGAGACGTGCCTCTCGAAATGTCACTGGGTATAAAATTTTCCTTAAAACTATAGGCTAATAGGGCCAGCTGCAAACTATAAAATTCTAGATATCACCCTGCTTGTCCCCAGTTTTACGACTCAAAGCGTTGGGAAAATTCGGGCGGAGCGGAAATCTGGCGATATTATCTGTTTACAGTCGCGCACGTGCATTGGAAATCTGTATTTTTCCGTCTTGTCCCCTCATGTAAATCTTGAAACCACTCTACCCCCTGCTGTTATATAACCGAAAATAGATTTTTCCACTGCATATCTTTCTTAGTTTTACAAACAAATAGTTGCTTAATTATTAAGAATTATTATAAACATTTTATTATTAAGTTAATCAATATTTTCTTAGATTTTAATTTACTTTAAGACCGTGCACTTTTATTTCAAATCCAGTAAAAATAAAATTTACAATAAACATTAGTTAACAATAAATTTGAGATTTTCCATAAAAACAAAGAAAATATCACTATTCCATACAGAATCATCAACAAATATCAGAACCCTAAGTGCAATAAATAAATTATAATTATTTAGTTAAATAAATAAATAATGTTAAGTATTAGCTTACTCATATATATACATAGTTACACCAAAAACCCTAGTTAAGTTTATACTACGAAAGCCACACAACAATAATAAAAGATTATTAATTGTTCAAATATTCAGTTAATTATAAATAAATAATATCAAAATGTTAAATGCAGGAAAACCAAACCACCGAAAATGCATCAAAACACTATATCATTTTTATAGTAATTATTACTTTAATTATAATTATTATTATTGTTATTAAGTTAATCGCAACTATTTGTTAGTATTTTTATTGTAAACTATTTCTAAGTTAGAAAATAAGTTGCGTATAACGGACTGAAAAGGTTTGCATTTAGGAATGTTGTAGTTAATATTTATACAAGATTGTTCTAACAGCATTTTTCTAAAAATGAAATATTAAACAAATAACTTAATTACACCATTTATAATTTCTTACTTAGAGTTATATTTTGAACCTAAACATTTTAATGAATCAGGTTAATAGTCAAACATCTTGACTAATCATAACAAATAATTTATGAATATTATATTTTGAACAATCTTTTATAAACATTTATATTCTTTTATCTGTAAATGGTACAAGCGTTGCCATCTGTCTCGGGGACGGAGAACCTATCTTGGCCTCTCCCCCGGAAAATTTAGTTAGAGTAGGGGGTCTCCAGACCCAAGCGTAGGAGGAGCCCTCGAGGAAACACTCTCCCTATTGGAAAATCCCCGAAAATCTTTCGAGGAGGGAAAATAGAGGGATGGGCCTAAGGCTATGAGTGTCCCCGAGTTGCACCACCAAATCACTCCGGTCCCGAGCTCCAAACAGTTCGGAAGTTTTTACGCGCTTAGTCCGCAACACGATTTTGTTAAAAATATTACGCGCTTAGTCCGCATCTATACATTATAACTTACGCGCTTAGTCCGCATTACTATACTTTTCGAGCACTCAGTTTGCTAATTTAATATTTTTTCTGTAAACTAAAGATTTGTTTTGGATCGAAATAAATTTAAATTCAGTGCCAAATACGAATAATTTACTAGAGCATCTTTCCGAATTTTTCCGACGTGATCCCAACTTTATTTCGGTCGTCGTCATCGGAACTCTGTGTGAGTTACTACAAGGATCTATTTCTACGGTCCAAGGTCCATTAGCAGAAAGGAAAGTAAGTAAAAACACATAATCATTCTCTATTCTCTAATCTTTCCTTGCATCTACCACTGAGTAGATTAGAATCATTTCTAACGCTAAGAAGTAGGAGTCAAGTGCCGGTTGACTTAAAAAAAATCTTGTTATAGTGTTGCGAATATAAATAAAAAAAAATATTCTTATTCACTCTGGCGATCAGGAGAAATCCTGTTTATCACAGTGTTGAATACAGAATAAATAAAACCGCGAATTCTCTCCTTATTTTGTTTAAAAAAAAAAAAATATACTAATTTAGGAAGTGACTGTTCAGGACTTGTGCCTGTTTAGCAGTGGCTCCAAGATTAGTCAAAAATTCTAATAAAATACAACCTTAGAAAAAAATTGTGAATAAAATATCAAATTTTGTAGCATAATTTTATAAAATAAAAAAAAATACATTCTTCTTTTTTTTTCTGTTTAACTAAAATCAAACTTTCTCCAATTCCCCGCGAAATAGCTCATCCCTACCTATTTGCGGAAACGCAAGGGTATAAACGAGCGACAACATCTTTTTAGAAATTCTCTACCGAGAGGATTTCTAAAATTAAAACACGGGTTTAGTTCGAAAGAGCTAAACCCGACGTAACAATATGTTAATATTTATTTCATAATTGTTTACTATTATTTATTTTTCAAGCTATGCTGCTAAAACTCTACCTTCCGAGACCAAAGAAAATATTGATAAGACTCTTAAGACAATTTTGTCTAAATAATGTAAAAACGCTGCCAAGGAGATAAAAAGAAAAGGAATGTAATTTATATGAATATAATTTATATAGTCAAAAATGACAAACAATTTTTTTAAAAATTTTGATATTTAAAAATTTTTTATTGAAAACTTTAATTAGAAAAAATAAGTAATTTTAAATCTCATAACAACTTTTTAAATTTCAAAATTTTTTCTGAACCGTACTACTTGTACGGGACAAGACTACATCAAGGTTGAAAAATAAACTGTGAAAACATTGTTGATCAGATATTATAATTGTATTGAAATCCCCTAACGATCGGTCCTGGTGTGACCTTCTCTCACAAGTTGTCGCCGAGAACTGACGCTCTACTCATTAAACGCCGCCGAAAACTCGGGCCCGCTAAAACAAAGGCGCTTTCCCGAGGACTACCGAAGGGACTTGAAGCAGTGCGCGCGCTCCTCTATATCTATAGCTATACACACGCAGTCATGTGCCCGCGCGAACGCCTCCCGCCAATCAACTTTCTGGCCTGGCAGTCACAGATCGGCCCTTTAGCCTCTCTGCACTTAAAGTGACCCTCAAAATCCGCGGATTAAAACTCCTAGAGGGGGTCGTGGTAGTCTAGGAATGATTATAAAATCACTCCTAACCATATTGGCCTGAAGCCACGAATCGCCTTGTCGATTCGCGCATATGAGAGCCAAATGACGGAGAAACGTTCGCTAAATTTACTAATAGGTAAAATACATTATTAATAAAGAATAAATACGCTGCACTTGCTCTTATCCCTAGTAGCCCTCGGTTACGTCCGGAACACTACTCTTCGTAGAGACTGACGATATTTACTGCAGTTGAAACATAATCTTATCAAGAGTCACGATAGCGCCCTGATGGCAAGTATAAGTTTCATATACTGTGCTGTCGGGAGCGCGCCGCGACCTATAATACTTTAAATTTGCTAAATAACCTATTAACGTTCTACGAATTGTGTATATATTTTATTTTATCTCCTGTTGATGTTTATTTATGAGTACACAATTTCAAAGATTTTCATAAGATCTTTCTAATAATTATTATTTTGTTAAGAAAAGCGCTTGTTTGTAAAATAAATTAATTTTGCGAAAAAATTTCCGCTTCTCCGATTCTCTTTTTTTTTCATTCAGACAGTCATGTCTATAGATATACAGACGATTCTTTAATTATTCTAAAGGCTACATAATAAATATTACAAATATTAAAGAATTTAAATCATATGTCCTGTTGACTCATCTGTTGTATTATAGACGTAAAGAAACTTGATTGCTGTACACCCAACGGTAATAATTTTAAATAAAAATACGGTTGCGCCATGTCTTATCAGGTGAGGTTGATTGATCAGGTAATGCGAGTAAACACTCTGCGCGGAGCGCTTATCTGTGGCTGAAGTGATCCTTTTTTGAACTGTGCTTGTCACACTCGCTACGCTCGTGCACTAACCACGCCGTATAAACAAGAACCATTGATGTCACACCGTAACGTACTATTTTACTTTGATAATTTTGCTTTAAGATCTGTTTCGATTGAAAATGCGTATTTTGCGTATATTCTTGCGTAATTTGCGAAGAAGGATAAATGGTCAAAGTATAAATGAACTCAGAAAAAATAGAAACTTTATTCAAATAAAGTTGCGAAGCGCACTGCTCGAAGTTCAGCTCTCGACTGGCCCTGCCGCCGCCGCCCTCGCAGACGATCGACGCTCGACCCCACCGTTAGTCGCCGATCGTTTCTGCAGTTGCCGGGAAATCCCAAATTTCCCTTCTTCACACTCATCCACATAAAAACTATAAAACAAAGCCGCTCAAGCACTCGTTGTCGAAGCTATCCCCGCCGCCTGCACCAATCCGATCCGCCATAAAACCCGAGCCCAACATCCGCGCCGCACAGCTAGGCTCAACAGCGCGGGCCCACGCCTCAGCCGATGCTATGCTGGCCAGATGCGCGTACTCGAGATTCGGATTCGAGCCTACGTACTTTTCTTACGAAGAAAAGCCATAAAACTCGAACCCGAAAACAGCGTGGTCTCACTTGCGCGGTACAACTCGACCATTGTCCTGCACACTCTCTGCAGTCGAAAAAATATACATAAATCTCGCGCTTGTCGTTCCCACATTTGTCCAGACCGAAGTCTGTGACGTAGGAAAAACTCAACGTATTGTCTCACGAGGAGAAAACCTACGCCAAGAACGGCAATTACAAATTATATTACAACTATCCGCGAACGCTGTCAACCAAATATAACCCTACGAAATCTAAAATGCCTTCTTCGTACGTTAGCTGTACCCGAAATACAAGCGAGCCACTATCATAAAGCAGGCTACCCTTCCAGACTGTCCACAGAGAAACGCTCCCAAGTTTTCATCGGTTCCGGGCCTCACCAATTAATCAGCCGTAACCGGATGGGGGTGAGGAAATCGGCCCCGATCGATCCCATTTTGAGTTTCCAAAACCGTAGCGCTGAGATGCTCGCCTTTAGAAGTTTGTATTTCAGCTAACCTACGTCTGTAACATCCTCCCCCCAGTACAAAACCTAGGGGTTTTGTACTTCCGCAAAACTTTTTCTAGTCGGGCGATTGATAGTTCCATACGCAGTCTTAACCTCAGCTACTCGAACTTGACCATCAGACTCTGGGAAAACTTTAATAATTATTCCTTTCCGCCATTCGTTTCTATCGACACTATCATCTAGTATAAGAACTAAATCTCCTATTTATAACGGATCTTCCCTATCTCTCCATTTTTTTCGTGGAATCAGAGTCGGTAAAAATTCCTTAAGCCATCTACGCCAAAAAGAATCAGCGAAAAACTGAGCGATCTGCCACTGTTTCCGAGGACACGTAGCTTGTAATTCACATCTAGTCAATTTAACCTGCCCAGAAGAAGAACCTAATAGAAAGTGATTGGGCGTCAAAGCCTCTTCGTCGCGAGAATCTACAGGAACATGCGTGAGCGGTCGAGAATTTACACTATGTTCCACCTCTGCTAAGACGGTTAAAAGCACTTCTTCTCTCGGCGCTTGTTCCTTTAATACATAGGCTAACGCAGTTTTTACCGACCTAATCATACGCTCCCACACTCCACCCATATGTGACGCAGTCGGTAGATTAAACTTCCATTCTATATTATTTTTAAGAGCAAAACTGGCAATCTCAGTGCGGTTGATTTCTTTAATCGCGGTTGCTAACTCTCTATTCATGCCTCTAAAATTTGTACCGTTGTCAGAATAGACACACAGAGGCGTCCTTCTGCGCTCAGAAAACCTTCGCAATGCCATAATAGCACAATCGGTGGTCAAACTATGAGCTAATTCTATATGTATGGCTCTCGTCGTCATACACGTAAACAACGCGCCCCAACGATTTTCTAGTCTTCTTCCTATCTTCACTTGCATCGGCCCAAAATAATCTAATCCACTATGACTAAACGGATGTAAAAAACATGCTAATCTGGCAGGTGGCAGATCTGCCATTTTTGGATTGGCTGGACGCGCACGACGTAATCTACAGATAACACATTTCGATGCCAAACTCTTTAACCCTGTTCGCAAACCTAAAATTCAATACTTCTGACGCAACTCGTTAATTACCGTTTCATGGCTCGCGTGATAGAACTTCTCATGATATTCTTTAATTAAAAGTTTAGTGAATGTTTCTCTCGCGTCTAAAATAATCGGATGAATTGAAAGAAAATCGCCCGACAAATTCTTTAACCGGCCTTCCGCACGCAAAACGCCTGAATCATCTAAAAAAGGATTTAATGATGCAATTTTACTTTCTTTCGAAATTTTACTTGACCGCTTTATAACCCTCAACTCTTTAAAAAATGAACTTGATTAACTTATTCTAAAACAAACATTTTCCGCGTTAATTTTTCTCACGATCGAAGATCTATTTCTTTATATCTATAAATTTTAATACAAATGTCACCGTTGATACAAGTCGAGAATATACTGAGAATCGTGTAAAATCAATCAGTGCTATATTGTTACGCCCGAATGAGCGCAACTCACCAATATACTTACGTGTGCCGCGTTCCTATCGTAATATTATTTGATTTGTATTGTAATAAAGGAAATCCCTTTTGGCTACCGCAGACGCGGTCACTGCCTTCGGGGAAAGGGAGCCGGATAACGAAATCACTTAGACGGGGTTAAGTTTTAAAACAATTACTATAATGTATTTCACTCGTATTAGAAAAGAGAGAAAAGTACCTTTTACAATGTGTGTGTATTTTTGTGTGTGTTTGTCTGAAGATGCAAGCCAGCAGGAGGTTGCAACTGTGGATCCTTGGCGCCTGGTTCCTGCGTCGGTGGTTCAGTACGGTCAGGCTGTTGATGGACCGTCGGCTCCCAGCTTCTCTCCTTTATGGTAAACAAGTGTAGACAGATGGGCGCCTCGATGCGTCGACTTCCTTTTGGAGACGAGAGGGTGATGCGCTTTGACGAACGCCAACACGTGTATCTCCGTTCACTATATGGACTGTCGATTTGGGCTAAGTCCCTTTAACTTGCGCACTGTGAACTCGTATTTATAATTGTTGTTGGTCTGGCGACTGGCAGCGATTCGGCTTGTAAAGCGACTTCAGGAAAACTGACTACTAGCACCCTTTTGCTCCCGGTCTTTATATACTAGATTTTCGTATTTTTCGTCATTCCATTTTTGGAGATGCTAACATAAGATTTCCTTGTGACACTTGCTCTAATGGAAATGTGACAGGTCAATTCATAAAATCTTAGTTTTATTACTTCTAATTTTGGGGAATCGAGCTTGTAACTAGCTCTCCCGCTGCTTTCCGTTGCCTGCGCTCTCTTTGAGAGTGCGCGCGTGAGACTTTCTCGATTGTTTTAAATTAGAAAGGTCGTAACTCGCTGTTTTCTTCTTGCCGCCTGTTCTCGTGAATCTAAAATCGTCTGCCTGGATTTCTTTGTATCGCGATATTTGTCATTTTTATGTGTGACATCGTTGCGGAGTGTCGCGATATTTATGAGGTTCCTCTATTAGCTTGTTTGTTTCGTATTCTGGTCTATGTCTATTTTACTCTGCCATTTTTACGGTTAGATGCGTATTGGCTGCTGGCTCTTTAGTTTTATTTTGGTAAGGCATGATCTCTTTTCTCAGCGTGTGGTTGCTGCGATGGCGACGCGTCATGAGTGTATGTGTCTGTTTCAGTGTGTACGTGTGCCATTATTAATTTTTTTATTCTGTTTTTGTGCGTGTAGTGGAATTTAGGATTTCCTTACGCCTGTACTTTTCTATGTTTCATTACATCGCGTTTATGTGCGTAATGGAATTGTGAATTCCATTACACCTCCCCGCCCGAAAAAGAACGTATGAGTGAAACTCGACGTTCGTAAAAAAAAATTTTTTTTCTCTTTTTGTTACGACATGATTACGTATACATAATTTCTTTCTCTTTTTTTGTTGAAGTAT
>QLSS01000073.1:383990-397483 GCA_024372645.1 Trichomalopsis sarcophagae
AATGACTTTAGAACCTTGAATGCAACGGTTATGTTATTGAGAATCTCAGTAGTGCTTAAGGCCTGTTTGCCGCGTGTAACAATAGCGAAGTGTAGTTTTTTATTTCTATTAGTGATTTTAATTTCTCCGGCTTCTGACTCGGAAAATCTGGGCAATTCATTACGTATGTGTAGCTGTCTTGCTCCTTCATCACATGGCGTACCGTCCGAGGCTATGAAGTAAATATAATTATCTTTTCGCATAAACAATTGTTCTTTACATTCGACGAATATTTTTCCGTATTTTCTCTCTTTATTTATAACTGGCTCGATCTCTTGAGTTATCTCTTTTCCCGTGCTTGATTCTGCTGGAAATTCTAATTGATAATCATGCAATTTTGTCAAATCAGTGTTCGGCTCTTTGCTTGTTTTGGCTTTTTCGGCCTTATAATTTTCTGGTTCATCGCGTTTTTGATTTATCTTACGCGAATTATTAGGGCGTTTCGGTCTATTTTCTCGATAGTTCGGTATTTGTATTTTTCCGGCTCTAGCGCGTGTCTCTATTACAAGTATAGGCTCCTCCGTCTCCGCCTCTTCGGACCGCTCGACGGGGTTTCTCGAGAGCGCATTTGCGTTCACGTTGGCTTTCCCGCACTTATACACGATGTCGTAGTCGTACGCGTTTAATTTAATTCTCCATCTTCTAACTTTTGACGTTAAATCGATTGAATTTTTAAACCAAATCAAGGGTTTGCAATCAGTGACAATTGTAAAATGTCTTCCGAATAAATATGGTCTAAATTGTGATACGGAATATAATATTGCTAAAGCTTCTCGCGAATATGAGTCGTACCGGATTTCGGTGTCGGAAAGTACTCGTGATACGTATCCAATGGGTCTATCTTTACCTATCTCTCCTTGATTCAAAATGCCTCCGATAGCGTATAAACTAGCGTCGCACGTTACTATAAAAGATTTTGAAAAATCTGCAATTTGTAAAACTGGCTTGCTACAAAGCTTTTCTTTTAATATATCAAATGCTTCTTGAGTCTGTTCATTCCACACGAGTTCTACATCTTTCTTTAATAAGTTACTTAATGGTTTAGCAATTCCCGAAAAGTTCTGTACAAATCGACGGTAATATCCCGCTAGTCCCAAAAGTTCGCGAATATTTTTCTGAGTTTTAGGTAATGGAAAATTTCGTACTGCTTCTAATTTCTTAGGATCCGGCTTAACTCCCTCTTTAGATAACAAATGCCCTAAATAAATAACTTCTTTCTTTAAAAATTCACATTTATCTGGTTGCAATTTTAAATTAGCTTCGCGTAATCGTTTCAAAAATTTCTCGAATTTGATATTGTTTTCCTCGATAGTTTTTCCGTATATAACAGCATCGTCTAAAAATAGGAATATTTCTTTACCTTGCATATCTTTAAAAATCTTATCCACACAACGCTGAAATGTTGCAGGTGAGTTGGAAAGGCCCATTGGCATTTTGGTAAATTCGTACAAACCGTTCGAAGAGCAAAAAGCTGTTTTGTGTCTATCGGCTTCATGTAAAGGAATTTGGAAAAATCCTTGAGCTAGGTCGAATACAGAAAAATATTCGGCTCCGCCTACTTGGTCGATTATATCCAATATATTTGGCAACGGATATTTATCTTTTATAGTTATATCATTTAATTTGCGAAAATCGACGACTACTCGATATCGTTTATTACCTTTACTATCCGGAGATTTTGCTACTAAAAATACCGGTGATGAATAATTAGAATTAGATGGCTGAATTACACCTCCGTCAAGCATTTCTTGTATTTGGCGATCGAGTTCTTGTTTAAGAGCGTGAGGAAATCTATAAGGTTTAGTACAAATCGGCACATCGCTGACAGTTAGTATTCTATGATTAATAAAATTAGTAGTCCCCAGCTTTTCCCCTTTTAAATGAAAACAGTCGGCATATTCCTCTATAAGGCGTTCGATTGGCTGTCGCAGCTCGGTTTCTAAATGAGTATATCTTAGCAATGATTTCAAACGATCTATTCTCGGTATTTCGGCATTTTCAGCTTCCGTGATTTGGAAGATGGGAATCGGCGTCGCGTTATCTGGCATCCCGTTGACAAAATAATCTTTATCTGAAATTTCCATATAATTGTAACACAAGTCATCCATTTGACTGTTTTCGATATAATTTTCAACAAAATGACAACTATCTGGTCTAAATTCTTGTTTATCTCCATATAATTTTTCAAAAGTTTCAGCATTTATAGACTCTTCTTTGAGTAAACAATTCTCAAGTCCTTCGTCGAGTTCACAATTAGTGGCATTATTAGCAATTATCTCATAATTATCGTTACTTTTATTCTCCTCAAATATATTCTCCGTAACTTCATCAACAAATACATTTTTCGTATCATCATTAATTACTTCATCATCATTAATCAATTTATCATCAATAATTTCAACAATATTCACTTTATCTCTCATCTCAGTGTCTTCCGCACCAGATTCAATTTTATTCATAACGACATTTTTCTCAATATCCACATAATTAGTTTGCTCGCTCTCATTGCCTTGAGAAGTGTTAACTTGTAAAAGTTTCTTTAAACGTTCAATTTCTTTAAATAAATTCTCAACATATTCCATTGTATATATATTTTCACTCGATTCGTCATTTGTTTCACGAATAATAAACTCATCATTTTCAATAGCGTCATGATTACTCGTATCAAAATTTACATAAACGTTCTCCGGATTATGACTAACATAAATACCTTCGTCTCGTATATAAGAATTCTCGTTATCTTTTTCATTAATAAATTCACAAGTTTCCTTAATTAATTCGTTACTCCTCTCAACTAATTCCCCATTTTCTTGTTCAAACATATTTTGTTTATAATCAACATAAGAATCGTCATAACCGCGGTCTGTTTCCCCTCCTTCAATCAGATCGCTTCCTACTCGTGTATTTTTAGATTCACTTGTAACTCCCTTTTCTGGATTTGTGTTCATAGGTTCTATTTCTGTAGGATACTTTTCAAAAGGAATTATTTGTCCATTAACTTCAATATAATTTTCAAAATAATTAATCGTCGCTTCATTTTTGCGAAAGAAATCATTGCCTAATATGCCAGCTTCCGCTATGGGAAAATCATCGTCAACTAAATGAAAATCTGTTGACACGAGCCTTTTAATCTTATGATCTCATCAGTTTTTATGTTAGTATAGGGCGATACCTCCGATTTACGCACTAAACTAACTGAAGCTCCGGTGTCGAGCATAAATTCTAATGGTTTGTTGAACTCTCCAATGTCAACTTTTATAGTCGGCACCGTGCTCGCGCGACTCAAATTTATGGTTTCTGTGCGGACGTGGGAGTATTCCTCTCGTTGGAATCGGTCGGGCGCGTGCCAGATGTCATCTCTTTCCGCGCGCCCTCCTGAGAAAGGGAATCGGCGTTTCCCTGCGCTACGTTTTCTGAGCGCATGTCCCGCTGCAGCTTGAAACAGGCATTACGCGTATGCCCTTGTATCCCGCAATAATAACACGTCGGTCTAAATGCGTTAGGGGTGTTGGGAGTATTATGGTTACGATTATAATTCGAATTATTTGGAGGTCTCGAATGTTCATTATTATTCGATCTTCGATTTTCTGAAATTCTTTGATTAAAATTATTATTATTACCGTAACTATTGTTTGCTTGATTCGGGAAGAATCCATTGCGCTGCCTATTCTCCGCGTTCCATCCTCCGAAATTAGTATTATTAGTTCGAGTATCATTCCGAAAGTTTTGATTACCGCGCGGTGGGGGTCCTCGATCTCGTTGATAGTTACGTGTGTCGTTTGGTCGCTGCAGATGTTGCAGGGCGAGTTGTCGGCAGTTAATGGTTACGTGGCCGACTTTTCCACAAAAGCCACACTTCATTGCATTTTGATCAAAATCAACTACATGTACTTTCCGCGTATCTCTACCTTTTAATTTCGCGTCCGGCAACTCGTCGTCATCGATCGCACAACCCGCGTATTCGCGTTCTATTTCAATTGCCTGTTCTCGGGCATCTTTGAGTGTCGTAGGCGCCCCCATGCGTCCGCGGATCTCCCACCGTAATCCTCTTTTGAAAAATTTTATACAATCTCTTTCGAGATCATTTTGAAACGTTTGTTTGTTGATTATTCGCCCTTCCCGCTGAGCTGCGGCTGTGATCTCTTTTTCAATTTCTCGAATTCTATTCAAAAATACAATTACCGATTCGTTTCCTTTCTGCTTCATTTTAACCAAGTCGCCAGACCACTCGTGAAAAGTTTTTGCCGAACCGTAAATGTTTTCGAAGAACTCGATGACATCATTTACCGATGTGAACGTTTGTCCGCGGGTACTGTTTAATGCGTCCCCATATAGGCGCATCCGAATAAATTTGGCTAACTCTCCTTCGAGTGTGCTAGGAAGCAATTCTTTTGCTTCCCTACATCCGTCGAGAAAAAGTGAGAGTGAAACATTTTGTCCGTTGAATCGCGGAATTAAATCTATTACGTTAGATATGGACATTCCACGAACCTGGATTGTCTCGGCCATTATTCTCGATTTTTGTTCTATTTTCGGTTTATTATGGGTTGATTGAATTTTTAGTGTGTTGAGGCTTTGGTCAAATGACAAGAAGGGTTCGCTTTCCTTAGATGAGTCTTGATGACTCCGGGATGTCTCGATTTTAAATTTTTCAAAAGGCGGTACAAATGTTCCCGTCGCGTAGGTACTAAGGCGGTCTCGCACAAGCTTGATTGCTTGAAAAAATCCGAATCCGGGGCTATTTATAGTTTTATTAATTTCCGCCGCGTTATTTTCGTCGGTGAAATAGGCTTCTAACACTTCCGGCTTGATTTCGATGGATAATTGTTGTTTGATAGTATCGATCGCGTTTTCGTTTATGGGGATATCGTGTATTTCCAGGGATCCGAAAATAGATGTTATATTATTTTGTGTTAGTCCTCGAGAAACGGGAGTGCTTGTACCGATACACGAAGACTCTGCGTGTTTTTTCAGTGCGGATGGTTTTAGGTAAATTTTTGAGTTAAATTTGACCGTATTATCCTGCTCGTTCTCTACCTCAGAAATGACGACTTCTTCGTCACTATCTCCTAACTGATTTGAGATATTTAAACGATATTGGTAAAACTCATACTTATTTCGGGGTAAATCGGGATTTTTATCAGCGTCAATATTAAATTTTTCGCACGAGTTTTTCACTTCTTTTGTTAATCGATCTACTTCTTGTATAAGCTTCGTTGCTTCGGGACTATTATTCTGGATCGCGCTTTCTAGTTCGTTTTCTTTGTCCTTAAGTTGTGTTAATAGGGAATCATCAAAATCTATTGTATATTTAGTACCACGTTTTGTGTTAACAAATTGATCGCGTGACATGATAGGAACTCATTCTAAAAGTGATTTCGTTTCCGCGTTTCCCGGCCGATGCACCATTTTAAAAATATATAAATATATTAATGTGTTACGTCCGAATGAGCGCAACTCACCAATATACTTACGTGTGCCGAGTTCCTATCGTAATATTATTTGATTTGTATTTTAATAAAGGAAATCCCTTTTGGCTACCACAGACGCGGTCACTGCCTTCCGGGAAAGGGAGCCGGATAACGAAATCACTTAGACGGGGTTAAGTTTTAAAACAATTACTATAATGTATTTCACTCGTATTAGAAAAGAGAGAAAAGTACCTTTTACAATGTGTGTGTATGTTTGTGTGTGTTTGTCTGAAGATGCACGCCAGCAGGAGGTTGAAGCTGTGGATCCTTGGAGCCTGGTTCCTGCGTCGGTGGTTCAGTACGGTCAGGCTGTTGATGGGCCGTCGGCTCCCAGCTTCTCTCCTTTATGGTAAACAAGTGTAGACAGATGGGCGCCTCGATGCGTCGGCTTCCTTTTGGAGACGAGAGGGTGATGCGCTTTGACGAACGCCAACACGTGTATCTCCGTTCACTATATGGACTGTCGATTTGGGCTAAGTCCCTTTAACTTGCGCACTGTGAACTCGTATTTATAATTGTTGTTGGTCTGGCGACTGGCAGCGATTCGGCTTGTAAAGCGACTTCAGGAAAACTGACTACTAGCACCCTTTTGCTCCCGGTCTTTATATACTAGATTTTCGTATTTTTCGTCATTCCATTTTTGGAGATGATAACATAAGATTTCCTTGTGACACTTGCTCTAATGGAAATGTGACAGGTCAATTCATAAAATCTTAGTTTTATTACTTCTAATTTTGGGGAATCGAGCTTGTAACTAGCTCTCCCGCTGCTTTCCGTTGCCTGCGCTCTCTTTAAGAGTGCGCGCGTGAGACTTTCTCGATTGTTTTAAATTAGAAAGGTCGTAACTCGCTGTTTTCTTCTTGCCGCCTGTTCTCGTGAATCTAAAATCGTCTGCCTGGATTTCTTTGTATCGCGATATTTTTCATTTTTATGTGTGACATCGTTGCGGAGTGTCGCGATATTTATGAGGTTCCTCTATTAGCTTGTTTGTTTCGTATTCTGGTCTATGTCTATTTTACTCTGCCATTTTTACGGTAATCGGCTTAGATGCGTATTGGCTGCTGGCTCTTTAGTTTTATTTTGGTAAGGCATGATCTCTTTTCTCAGCGTGTGGTTGCTGCGATGGCGACGCGTCATGAGTGTATGTGTCTGTTTCAGTGTGTACGTGTGCCATTATTAATTTTTTTATTCTGTTTTTGTGCGTGTAGTGGAATTTAGGATTTCCTTACGCCTGTACTTTTCTATGTTTCATTACATCGCGTTTATGTGCGTAATGGAATTGTGAATTCCATTACAATATGCTTTACTGTAGTAGTCAACACCGGTTGTTCAGTGATTTTATATTCTAAATCTGCTGAGTTAACTTTGAGTTGCGTTTTATCTAACAGCCATGAAGATTCTACTTCATGCAAGAAAGGTGGCTCTCATCTGCGGGATTATCTTTCGTGGGAATCCATCTCCATTCACTAACTTCTGAATTTTCCCGAATTTCGTCTAAACGATTCACAACGAAAATTTTTAATTCTCGCGGATATTTTTTAATCCAATGTAATACTGTTTGCGAATCTGACCAAAATATTCTACTCGTGATCTTAAAGTCGTGTTCTTTAGCAATCGTATTTGCTAGTCTAGTCGCCATAAGGGCTGCTTGTAATTATAAACGCGGAATAGTGGATGGCTTCAAGGGCACTACACGACTTTTCGCTATTATAATCGAAACATGAAATGAATTATTATTTAATGCAAATCGCCAATATGCTACCGACGCATATGCTTTTGTACTCGCGTCGCAGAAAACATGAAGTTCGGCTTCTTTAATTCGACAGTTTAAATTTTGATAACACCGTGGAATACTACACAATTTTACCTTTTCTAACTCGCGTAACCACTGTTGCCAGTGTAAAAATTCGGCTTCTTTCAAGACCTCATCCCACTCTAATTTACTGTTCCAAATTTCCTGCATTAAAATTCGCGATTGGATAGTGAATGGAGTTAGAAAACCAAGAGGGTCAAATATAGACATTATTATTCCTAAAAACTCACGTTTTGTCGGTTTTTTCTCTCCGCTATAATGATCAGTTTTTATTTTCGCGTGAATAAAGTTAAACATTAATTCGTCTGAGGAGTTTGACTTTAAACCAAGAATTTTTTCACTAATATGTTCATTTACGTTTACTTTCACTAAATTATTTGAGTCATTATTAACGTTTAAATTTTCTAAAACTTCCGGCGCGTTACTAGCCCAACCATGCATTTCCCAGTTAGCAAATTCATTTATAACTATGGCTTGTTCAATTCGTTCCGAAGCTTCTTCTCCAGTCTCGTATCTCTCTAAAAAATCGTCCATATAGCAATTTTCTATTAAACTATTAGCGGTCGCGGGAAAACAAGATAGATCTTGAGATGCGTTCCTATTTTTAATGTATATAGCTGTACAAGGAGACGATTTGGCCCCGAATAAAAGTGACGTAAAAATGTATTCTTCCGGTGCGTCCGTTCGGTTTGCGCCTCTCCATAAAAAACGTTCAGCATCTTCTTTGCGTATTTTGATTTTCAAAAACATATCACGTATATCAGCTTTAATCGCATATCTAAACTGCCGAAAACGCATCAGTACTCCTAATAACGATTTTAAAAGATCCGGGCCTGCTAACAAGTATTCATTAAAGCTTTTGCCTTTGTATTTTGCTTTTAAATCATAAACTACTCGTACTTTCTTTGGTTTATTTATATGGCGAATTCCAAAATGGGGTAAAATCTCCGACCGGTCGGTTTAACGATCGCCTTTTTTGCAAAACCTTTCTCAATAGCTCTATCCATTTCTTTATAATATAAATTTCCGTACATGATATCGCGGTCAATTCGTTTTTCTTGTAATATTAATCGATGAAAAGCGAGAGGACGGCCGTCTTCGAGTATGTCATCGTCATTTTTCCATAATAAACTGACTTCCCATTCTTTGCCGATATGAAAACTGGTTCATGATTTGCTTTTATGCGAGCGTTTATTCCTAATCCTTCGATATTAAAATAATCCTGAATCATTTTATCTAACTTTTTATCGAATCGTGAAGTTTCTATACTCTTTTCTTTCGGTTCATTTTTTGACACCGCGCATGTCGAATAATTTGTACAATGATAACCATGAATCGTCCATCCGAGTAATCATCGCGATACTATTAATGCGTTTTTCTCCATTTCTCTAAATTCACGTGTCAAAATCAATTTAATATTGTCTTGTCCGATTAATATATCTGGTGTTGCTTTGTATTCATCCGTCTTAATACCAGTTTTAGCCGCACAAAGATTGACAATTTCCTTCGTTATGCATTGTAAAGGAAGCTCAAGCTTTCTTACAACTAACATATTTCTTAAAAAATAATTCGCATTTTCTACGCTTATTTCTAAATTAATCTTACTGCTACATAATGTGGTCGCATCTTCGCCGCCTACACCTTTCAAATATACATTGACATGGGTACTTTTAACACCCAGCTCGTCAACTATTTTCGAATTTATTAATGATACGGTAGATCAGTAATGCAAAAATAAACTGCGATCCGCGCGGTCCAAAAATTCTTAGCGGAACAAACATTAAAAGAGAACGACCTTGTAGTTATTTATGCTCATCCCGACCACGTGACGCACTGCAGAGCTCGGCGACGCTGCGCGCTTGCCGACTCACTTCTTGTCGAGCTCCCGAGTAGACAAGAGGCTCTTCGAGAAACTACGTTTTCTTTTTGTTCACGACATTCACGTTCACTCTATTCTTTCTAATAAAGCCACGTTTTCAGTTCTTTTGAAACTGTGTGTACCTGTGCTTTATTTCTTTCCTTTTACTTGCTCACCCGTGTACAAAATCTACATAATTCCAACAGGTTATGGGCTTCCACTGAGCGCAAGTAAAAGTTTCTGAAAAGTATCCAGCTTTACACGTCCACGATTACGAGCAAAGAGGTACTCCGGAGGACGTCCAATCCAGGGAAGGTTCTGCCCCTCGATGTTTGGCAACAGGTTCAAATGGCAAAAGCAGGGTGAAACCTGTAAGTAAAGCTATAAAAAAAAAACAAATTCACAAAACTTAAGTGCGAACTATAAATGAACGTGTCGAAACCCGTTTAATCAGGAGGAAAATCAGATCCGCGTCGTACAAGTCGTATTAAAAACGTTAAAACAAAGAAAAACGCGATTTGATAGAGTATAGACTTCAAACGAATTAAAAGCACGTACGTGAAATCGATAAGTAATAAGTAACGTGAAAAGTGAAAAATGAAATTGAACGAGAAAAGACTTGCGAAAAACGCATTATGTAAAAGGACAAAGAAAATAGCGCGATTTCACATCACACGTCAGACGAGTCAAAACGCGCATAAAGACAAAAACCGAAACTCTAAGATACCGAGATTCGCGGAAACGTAAACACGCGCGGAGAAATTCTCGACAACACAAGTCAAGCAAAAGGGGTTGCTAAGCAACCAAAAGCAACATGGCTCCCTCTCTCTCTCTCTCGATTTAGATTTTAGATTTAGATTTAATTGTATTTATTGCTGTACATTGTGATGTTTATGTATTTTCTAGATTAAACAAGTAATGTTTAGCTGCTATTTTAAAGTGTGATATGGATAGTGTGTTGCGAAGTTGAGATGGAAGGTTCCCGTCTTGAAGGACGGGATGTCCAGTGGAGTCACCTCATCCCTCACAGGCCTGAGCGCGATGTAGAAATAAAAGTAGGCTAATAGATAAGTAGGTATTGAGGTGTTGAAAATTTTTCTTAGAAAACAGGTCATAAAGCATTTCCTACGTCCGGCGGTGGTAAGCCATTGCAGCTCACGCCTGTAAGGCGAGATGTGCTCGTCCCTCCTTACACCGTAGATATAACGGATCCCCGTATTGACAAGCCTCTGCAGTTTTAAGTCAAGTTCCTGGGTCAGGTTGCAGTAAGCAAGTAAGCAATAGTCGATGAGAGGAAACAGGAGTGCTTGCACTAAATGTTGGCGCAACCTGAGGCTAGTGCTTTTCCGAAAAAAATAGAGCCGATACATTAAAGAGTGAACACGTTTACAAATTTGTGTAACGTGCTCTTTCCACGTAAGTTTGGATTCAAGCACCAGCCCCAGGTTGCGCACCGATGATTCAAAGTTGACCTGGGCTTCCCCTATATTTATATAGGTGTTAGCAGTAGAATGTAGAGCGTTTATATAGTAGGGGGAACCCGGGACGATAGCCTTAATTTTAGTTACATTCAGTTTAAGTCTATTCAGCGCAGCCCAGCCCATTATCCCCTCGGCGTTAGCACTCATCCTGACAGAACAGGAGTTGAGCTCCTCAAGGTGGCATTGGCTGTAGATCTGCAGGTCATCCGCTTAGATTAGATGGGACACATCTAAATCTAGGCAAAAACCTATATCATTGATGTACAACGAGAACAACAAGGGACCTAAAATTGACCCCTGTGGGACACTTGGTGTTTAGTGGTAGAAAGTTAGAGATCTCATTGTTGTCGCCAATGACGGCCTGTTCGCTTCCCGAGAGGTAAGATGCAAGCCTGCGGATAACCTGCTTGGAGAAGCCGAAGGAGGATAGCTTTCCGAGTAGCCTGACGTGACACACCGTATCAAACGCCTTGCTAAAATCAAATAGAAGTAGAAGAGTAACCTTCTTCCTGTCTATTCCAAGCCTGACATCATCAGTCAGCTTAATTAAGCCGGACTGCGTGCTGTGGCCAGTGTGAAAACCAGTTTGGAAATTGTCAAGATAAAGTCGTGTTTCAAGGTATTCAGAGATTTGATTGTGCACCAGCCACTCCAGCGCCTTGGATAGGAAACGAAGTAGAGAGATCGGTCTGTAGTCTGTTACAGCTGTTGGAGAGTTGATCTTCTTTAATGCTTTTACGAGCGATGATTTCCAGGCTGGATGAAAGCATGCCTCGCTCAAAGACAGGTTGAAAATTTGACAAAGTAAAGGAGCGAGTATTGGCAATGCTTTAGAGATTACAACCTGTGGGATGTCATCGCTTCCCCTCGCCTGGGTATTGAAGTGTGATACTGCAGTCAACACGTCCGACTCTGTGACAGCCCTGAAGATGAAGTGTTCAGGGAGGTCTAGACTCTCGAGGGTTCGCAGATACTCCTCAACAGATGGAGCTTGAGGAGCATTTGAGATGGAAATAAAGTGTTTGTTGAGAGCATCTGGAGAGAACCGAGCAGGTGGAGAAGTTTTAGAGGTAGTAATACCAAGATTCTCAAGCTCTTTCCATATATCTGCAACGTCGGTCAGAGTAGACAAGCGTGAATAATAGTAATTCAGTCTGTCCTCCTCGACCTGTCTATGAGCGTCGTCCCTTGCGATTCTATAAAAGTATAAATCCCAAGGTAGACGACTTCTGCGAAAGCGCCTGTAGAGTATATTCCTTTCAGTTAAAAGGTCACGAAGAGCCGTGGTGAACCACGGATGACGCTAACGTCCAGATGTTACAGTCTTTAATGGGGCGAGATGATATATGGCTTTCGTGATGTTGTCGTTAAGGATGGTAATGCATTCGTCAAGTGATGGCGTGGTGAAAGATGACCAGTCACGTGCGCTAAGGAAGTCCCTTAGCTTCTCAGCACAGATTCCTTTGTAGTTTCTGTAAGTGTATGTAGCAGGTACGTGGCATAGAATCTGTATGTCGAGTGTGGCTTTGATAAGGTCATGTCCTTTGATTAAAGGAGTGTCAGTCTTCCAATATGAGAGCAGGAGATCCTGCTCATCGATTGAGCATAGGTCGAGCCAGGTGACAGAGTCCTGTCTGTGATGGGTTGCACCATATGGCACAGAAGTAAGGGAGTTCTCGTGAAAGCCTTGATGAAGTTGGCGTCTTCAGACGAGGAAAGCTGGTCTGCATTAAAATTACCCATGATGACCTTCGTGGAGTAATTGTGCATGTATTAGTTGCTTAATGAAATTAGATCCCTGAATAAAGGGAGAATGAGGAGGGCGATACACAACCCCCACGAAGATGGGCGATATTCCCTTAGCTGTGATTTCACAGAAAAGATACTCCGGCTTACCAGGTTTGCCCGACCATTCACTATTAGATGACGAGATAATACTAGCTGTGAATGAGTGATGGATGTAGAGATCCACACCTCCACCGTTCCTGTTTCTGTCCCGTCTGTACAGAGTGTAGTCATCCAGTGAAGAGATGGACGATATCTTGTCGCTTAACCAGGTCTCAGTTACAGCTATTACGTGGAAGGTAGAACGAGTGGACAAGAACCTGATCATCTCAATGTGACCCGTAAGGGAATTCGCATTGAAATGACAGACCCTTAGGCCCCCAGACAGAGACGCTTTAGAAGTAGATGTCGATGAGTTTGATGTTTTAGACGGTGGCTTTAGTGGGATGATGTGTAAGTGTTTTAATGTGTAGTGTCCGTGTTGGCTGTTGGCGGCGTACGGACTAAAAAAGCTTCTAGATCAGCATCTGTAGTGATGATGGAGGCCCATTCGTTGTCCTCGCCAGAACGGATGAAGATTCTCCCGTCCCTCAGTAAGAGCGGCATCATCTTCTTCTCTTTGCCTCCAGTCTGGCCTTGACTCGCAGCTTGTGGATGTCTGGAGGAAGCAGCTCATGGATGTTGATGAGTCCCTGGTGGTCTAGACAGAGAGCTCTCGCTTCCTCCAGTAGTGCAACATCCAATTCACTAGTGTGAAGCTGGCTCTTCTTGGCCTTGGCCACTATGATGGAGCGGGCCTGCGCACTGGAAGAAAGAGTGACAGCTAGAGGTGGGAATCTGCTATCACCTTGCGCATTGTTGTTGGTTGCGTCCAGTCTCCCCATGATCCTGACGGCTGCCACGTCCCGCTTCAGGACCGTGGGATCCGTTGCATATAACTTAGCAGGATATTTTTTTGTTGATAAAAGAGTTTTAGGAGCATGTTTTACGGAAAATTTCCTGTCAAAATAAGCAATAAATAAATCGATTTTTTTTTAAGTTTAAAT
>QLSS01000073.1:397493-408157 GCA_024372645.1 Trichomalopsis sarcophagae
TTTATGTGTAATGTCCCATGTTCATATATACTTAGACATTCACAAATCCACTGCATTTGTGTACTCGTACAGATGACGCATACATGACTAACTAAAATAAAGCAACAATTTGCGCCTTGCAAAATACATCGCGCCAAAAACCAGAGAGTGCTTTGACCTGCGTGTCAGATTTCCTGACACCTATATGCACGAAATAGACTTCTGGGTGGCAAATGCTGATTGAACTAAGATTATCTTTACCATCTTAATGTTACAACCGGTTGTATCGGTACCGAAACTTTAGAAAGCCTTGAGCCGATCTACGAGTCAAGCTACTGACACTGGCTGTACCTGGTGATAGGATATGAGGGCTGTGAATTCGTGCGCATCGCCTATTAAGTGCGTAGAAAACACTTAATCTCTGCACACAGTTTAACAATATACCTCTTCAATAACTAGTCGAGAGTCCCGTGCTAAGTAAGGAAAGGTCTATCAATAAATCTGGCATTAGTGAGAAACCGCAGCTTAGATAAGTCCAAATACTTCCCTCGAGAAATCGTGTAGACTTTTTTCAATTTTTGATGGTTTTCTCTGGATCTGCTTCGTGAAATAACTTAAAATTAAAGAGTTGCATTGTTTTGAAAGCCTTCTATAACCATGACTTTTTTAGAAAAGTTTGACATTTATTTTCCGAGTTAAAACAGTTTAAAAAAATTGTACTTTATGGTGTATACAATGAACGATAATATAAATTCTCTGTGGTATAAAGATAGGTAATTTTATTTTCTTTTAAAATTGCCTCTAAATTAATTTTTTTATAAGTATATATTAAGCTATCTATTTTAATAATCTTTTTCAATATCTTTATTGTAAAAAAACTGATACCTCAAAACTTTTAAATTACATAAGTTTATCATATGAATATATTTTATGTTTTCAGAAAGTATAAACTACATGTTCTAAGTATGTATAATACTTTAATTCATTAATTAAAAATTGAGGATTACACTTTGAAAATATAAAATTACTTACGGTCTTTATAATTGTTAATTTCTTTTTTTTTATAACCAGTTATATCTCGTTTTTTAATAACATTTCGATGATGCTGTGTTTCTAAATTTCTAATGTAGTCATCATAATATAAATTTTCAGAATAATCTAAGCTGTAAACATTAACAAAATTAAAATTTTAGAAACAAGTAAATACATCTCTAAAAGAGAAACGCTGTGGTTTTTACATACGGCATTTACAAGATTTAAAATCATATTGTAATTATATCTTTCCATTTTGTCCGACGGCTGCTGAATTTAGCTCCCGTTGCATCGCTTCGCGATCAAAACATTTTGCGCGCTCGTGTTTCGTATGTAAAACACTATTAGTATGGGACGCTCGGTAAACACAAGTTTTTTTTATATATTGCGTATTCAATAAGAAGTACAATAAAATTATCTAACATCGGATGAGAGTAATATAATAAAAAAAAATAAATAAATAAATAGTAACAATATTGTAAATAATATGTTTTTTTCTATTACTAATTTAATAGAAACTTAGTATAAACTTCATCAGTTTACTCAATCGTTGTAAGAATTGATATGTCGTTATAAAAATAGGACACGTATGCTGTAACAGGGTGAATATCGTTGGTAAGAAGATTAATCATAATAAGAAACGCTGAATTCTATATTTAATCAAGCACCCGTAAGTTCTCTAGCACGCGTGCTACCGCTGAGCCAATGCCACCTTATTTTGTCGTTTTTGTAGTACCTGTTTTTGTAGAACCTTCACAAAAATTAAGATACCTATATGTGTTTACATAACCTCAAAAGTAATGCCAAAGCATAAAAATTTTCGATAAAAATACAATTATTTCCACGCAAAACCTAGAAGAATAGACAAATTCAATTTCTGCACATGTTTTTTAATGTATTTTTACAAGCTAAATCGAACTACAGTAGTTAAATTATAAGAGAAAAAACTTCTTCTAAGGAGATACAACACTTTAAAGCCCTAAAAAAAAAGATCCACGAACCAAAATTACAAAATTAAAGTAAATAATTTATTGTTGGGAGTACAGAAAGTACAGCCCGGCTCAGTTGACTCAGTTCTGTTCATACGTATTGTACGAGCCAGCGGAAGCGACTAGATTCAGATAATTCTATAAACAAGAGTGCAATTAAAAGAAAATTACAGTTTATTTACTGTCTTAAATTACAGATCTTGTCCCGCGGACCAAGTACGGATCAAACGAAAAGATCAAGGGAGAAAGAAAAGTGGGTATATCCTCCGAACATGCCAAGTAGGGAAAGGAGTCTCTCTCTCTCTGTCTCTCTCTCTTTCTATAATATTATAAACACAAGATACCCTCATAGCACAAAACGATATTTCTGCGTTATTTATCGACCGCGTTCTCAGATTCCGATCCTTGTTCCTTCCTGTGAATACTGCGGGCACCCGAACGATTAGCTTGCGCGCTCACTCTCTCTCTCTCTCACTCTTTCTCTCTCCTATCAAACCAACAAACCACCTAACAACGTACCCCCTAACCCCTAGAAACCACCCCTACCTAACCACAAGCAGGCCAACCCCCTTTTTTCTTTAATTAATCAGGCCTTACACCATAAGCATGCTTGTGGTTTGGTAGAGGTGGTTTATTAGGGTTACGGGTAGGTATTTAGGTGATTTGTTGGCTTCTGGTGTGTAGCTTAATTATTTTGAAAAAAAAGAAAGCGATCTTACTCGCTGTTCCCTGGATTAGATGGGCTAGCCTGCTTGTGGTTTGGTAGGGGTAGTTTATAGGGGTCGCATGGGTTTAGGGGAAGGTGATACAATAATTTCCGCACCTGTAGCTTAAAGAAAAAGTAATCATAGCTATACGTTTAAAAATGACACGTGGCTCGAATTTTGTCAATTTTCTCCCACTGTGTGGCAGTTACAATACGGTACGGCACAAACAGGCGATTTCAACAACGGTCGCAGAGAGAAGATACCAAGGCGCGCACGAGTTCGTTTTGTGACACGCCTGGGAGGCATGATGATGTAAATAAAGCCATAATTAAGCCTGAAAATCCAATCAGACCTCTTACATAAAAATCTGATGCCAGAACTGCAAAGGTTGACCCCTCCTATGAACAGCCATGTCGGAAACGGTTTTCGAAGAAGCTGAAACCGTACTGGCGAGCGGACAAAACTACCGCGCGTTACCACTACAGGAGCAAACCTTACTAGCATTGCTTGCGTACGTCTCAACGACGAAACGCAAACAGCTCGGCATCGCAGCTGCAAAGTGGTATAGACAATTACCAAAAATTACGCAACGTTGGCCAAGACTTTGACTCGGCTGACAAAGAAAGATCAGTCGTTCGTTTGTTGCGATGAACAGTAATTAGCATTCGAAACGATAACAGCTCTTATTACCTTAGCTCCAGTACTGCACTGCCCGTGCTTTAATCAGCAGTTTGTCATACAAACGGATGCAAGTGATACAGCGTTGTGATAAGGTAGTGCATAGACGAACAAGACCGTTACAATAGCTATGTGGAGAGCAAGCATCGGTCGAGCACGCTCTCCCGAAAATGAATCGGGAAAAGCTACACATGACAGTACGCAGGCGACGAAAAGCATCGGTCGAGCACGCTCTCCAGAAAATGAATCGGGAAAAGCTACACATGACAGTACGCAGGCGACGAAAAGCAGCAGGAGAGCTGTCACAAGACGCTTTTCCTAAAAACTCAAGGTAATGAAAATTTTACGAGGTCACGCAAAGTCAAGAGAAAAGTCGTGAGAATATTAGGCACTCCTAATATGGAAAATCAAGGCTGCAGAATTTCCAGTATAGAAAGGCCGGGAGCAAAAGAATGTACATCGTCAGTTTTCTTGAAGTCGCCTTACAAGTCGAATCGCTGCTAGTCGCCAGATCACTAAATTCGAACCAGCTTATAAGTTAATATTGAATCGCTACCAGTCGCGAGTAAGATGAGTAAAAAAAAGTATTCATTGCTGAAAAGTATAGACTTGTGAGAGTAGTTGAATTACTCGGAAAAACAAACAGTTTTACTTCCGTGGTATCAAGTTGTATAAGTGCCACGATCGCTGAGACACACCATCCTCTCTCGTTGCTAAGAAGAGAGACGACACATCAAGGCGCCCATCTGTCTGCACTTGCTCGAAGGAGGAACAAGCCGAAGGGATCCGAGACGCACACCAGCTTGACCGCACTGAACCACCGACACCAGGCTCAAGGAGCGACAAGGACCCACAACTGCAACCTCCTGCCGCTCGCATCTCTACACACACACACACACACCCATGCACACACACACACACTCATATATACACTACAAGGTACTTTTCTCTTTTCTCTAATACGAGTGATATACATTATCGTAGTTACTTTAAAACTTAACCCCGTCTAAGTGATTTCGTTTTCCGGCTCCCTTTCCCAGAAGGCAGAGATCGCATCTGCGGTAGCCAAAAGGGATTCCCATGTAAATCTAAATAAATAATAAATAACAGCAGATAGGAATTCAAATAAAAGTAAGTATATTGGTGAGTTGCGTTCATTCCGACGTAACACTATTTTGATTTTTGTCGCTTTTCGTGAGGAATATCGCGATTCGTTTAGTGACATCTTTTTGTTTCGTCGCCGTCATTTTTTTCTTGGTGCTAGCCATTCTTTCGGATGATCTTCGCCTAGAGCGCGGTTTGTCGCTACGCCTCTAATCCTATTTTTGTAGGAATACGTTGTGGTGGGAAATACTGCTTCTTGCGGCTGATGCGATGACGATGCTCGCGAGTGTCTCACTTATGTGTGTTTCTTGTTTCGTGCTTAAAAATTGTGTGACCTACTTAAATTGGCGTTGAAGGCGCGTAATGAAATCGGGGATTCTATTACAAATGTAACTGATTTGTAGTACATCAACTAATGCTAAATGTGAATAATTGTTAATTGTATTTTTGACCTAGTTTAAATAAATTAATAATAATAATAATAATAATATAAAAATTATTAACCTAATACAATAAAATTATTTAATTTAAAACCCCTTATGCCAAAAATGAATAATAAAAAAGTGTGGCTGTTTCTAGGACAGCCGATAGAAATGAATACTTAGATAGGGTTAACATCAGCCGAACCCAGGATGCACCATCGAGGAGGTTGTCAAAAGGATTTAGCATCCCATTTTTTATTTTTTGTTTTATTTTTTTTTTGTATTTTTTTATTTGTTTTTATGTGTTTTTTTGTGAAACTTTGGAAAATTTTGAATAATTTTGATGCGAGAAAATCAAACGTATACGAAGTGAGAAATGTACTAGGCTTCACAGTATGACTGCAATTGTACTTTATAGACTTCGACGCAAGAGTTAAATATATGTATATATACAGGGTGAGTAATTTTAATCTTTAATCTCAATTATCTCGTTGGCAAAGCATGCCAGCGAAAAAAGTTTTGGATAAAAGTTTTAGGATTTTTCCCTGGCTATCTGATGATAACCTTGACAATGTCATTGAGCATGACCTTCAAGGTCATTTGAAGGTCAAAACGATTTTTTCAAATAGAAACTCCTACTTTTGGCACCAGAAATGGAAAGAGCGGGAAATTTTACGTTCAAACATGTGATTTTTCTAAACAAATCATTTTTTGTGCGGAAATTACCTTTAACATCAGCCGAACCCAGGTTGCACCATCGAGGAGGTTGTCAAAAGGATTTAGCATCCCATTTTTTGTTTTTTGTTTTATTTGTGTTTTGTATTTTTTTAAAATTGTTATTATGTGTTTAATTTTTCTTTTTTTTTTGTTTTTTTCCTTTTTATTTTTTGGTATTTTTATGGAATGTTAACTGGAGTTAACCATTGATTAATTGTTCGAAATTACCGCCGTTTTGTTGGATGCAAAGATCAAGTCGAGCTCCGATTTGTCTTATGGTTCTAAGTAGAACATCTCGAAGGATTGCTGCACAAGCTGTATGAATGCGTTCAATCATATTATCTCGCGTTGTTGGCCGTTGAGCATAAACAACATTCTTAAGATATCCCCATAAGTAAAAATCGGGAGGGGTTAAATCAGGTGAACGAGGGGGCCAGGCAACTGGGCCACCTCGCCCAATCCACCTGCCATTGTAGCGGGTGTTTAAATAATCACGAACAATGTGTGCATAATGTGGTAGTGCTCCATCTAATTGGATCCACATTCTTAGCCTTGTTGCTAGGCCTACATTTTCTAGTAATTCAGGTAAAATGTCTCGAAGTAATCTCAAAAAGTTTACCCCATTCACGTTCTCTTCAAAGAAATAAGGACCAATGATGTAGCCATTGATGATTGCACACCAGACCATAACACTCCAGCGGTGTTGATTGTCTATGGGCCTGAACCAATGAGGATTTTCATCTGACCAATAATGGCAATTATGTCTATTCAATTCTCCAGTATTTCTAAATGTTGATTCATCTGAAAAAAGAACGTGCCTGAAAAAGTCTTGATCTTGTTGAATCATTCGTATTGCCCATCGACAAAAACGTACTCGCAAAATCATATCATTTGGAGTTAACTGTTGTGTTAATGTTATGTGATAAAGATGATATCTTCTCGCTCTCAATATTCGGGATGCTGTTGATTGAGGTATATCTATTTCTCTTTCTATTTGTCGAGTACTAATGTGAGGATCAAGATGAATAATCACTAGAATGGTAATAACACGAGGATCGTTTTCGTCGTATTCATGATGACGGTGTTGACGAACAAAAGCTCCATTTCGAGCTCTTTGAGTTAAGTTTTGAATAGTAATATTACTATGATCATATCAACGATTTCGTTGGGACCATAATCAGCCATGATCAAAATCAAAATAATTTGTTACAGACCAGTACACGGAAACAGATTTTTTTCAATAATAATTATCGATTTACAAGAAGTAAAAAACACAATTAAGCTTTTCTGCACTAATTTGCTATCTACATAACTGTTAAGAGTAGTTCACTCTCAAAAATTGACACTAATACAAAATAATGGAATGACTTAACTACATCAAGAATTTTGAAAATTGACACTAATACAAAATAATGGAATGACTTAACCCATTAACGCCGAGGTGATCAGAATTTTTACTAACTTTTCAACGTGTTTATTTATTATGTTATCGGACCAAAAAAATAATGGAATAAGTCTATTCCTACGTAAAATTTGATGCTCTTTCAGAATCTGAACTGAAAATTTCGATTAGACACCGAGAAAGAAAAATATGGCTGATTTAAACATGAAAAACGTGAAAATTTTCGAAAAAATATATTTTTCTTTTTTTTCACAATGATAACGCAAAGGTATCAACTTTTTACTATGATCAGAGGTTATCATGGTACTCGAACATTAAGAGGAATTTTTTTCGGAAAAAATCATCAATGCGTTTTTTCAAAATGGCGGCGAGAATGAAAAAATTTTTATCTTTTGTTTTCTTAAAAACTATAAACTTTAAAAAAAAAATTTCTAGGAACAAAAATGTCTTATAATTAGTCAAATAACACTCTCAAATTTTTTTCAGATCTTTTGGAGATAATTTTTGATTTTCAAAAATTTGAAAAAATCCAATTTTTCAAAAATAACTAAAAAATTTTTAAAAAAATTTGAGAGGATTTCTTGACTACTTCCTTGCTCATTCTGTACATATACATTGTTTTTTTCTACTCTTAGCATTACCCAGTGACAACGGCGTGGACGTGGTAGAACTTTGTCTCCTTTGGGGTGCTTTTTTTTTCGTGAGTCCCCTTGCCTCTCACTTTAATATTTCTTCTATAAGTGATTTGCTGCCCAACAATTATTGCATACATATAGATTGCATTCTTTACAATAGATCCTTGTTTTTATTGGACATTTTTCAATTGAACACCTTCTCAATAGGCCGCTACTAGATCATTTATGAAATGTTTTACTTGTTTGACCTTTTTGAATATAATATTTAGCAATCGAAATAGTTAACTCTTTTATTCCAACTTTATTCTTTCCATCACGTGTAGCATTGGAAATTACGTGGGCATTTGTAATGGATGCCTGTATAAATCTTATAAAAACGACCCATGC
This sequence comes from Trichomalopsis sarcophagae, assembly GCA_024372645.1. Lineage (NCBI taxonomy): Eukaryota > Metazoa > Arthropoda > Insecta > Hymenoptera > Pteromalidae > Trichomalopsis > Trichomalopsis sarcophagae. Next base: position 405,546 of record QLSS01000073.1, read on the forward strand.
CCATTTTTTGGAACGTATAGTTGGAAGTACATTATTGCAGTGTCCATCATGCACGTCAACACCGCCCATAAATTTGTTGTACAAATGAAAAGCTTGTGGAAAAGGTATAGCAATTTTGAATCGAGCCTCTGAACTATATCTTCTCGAAGTTGATAGTGGACTTACACCTGCATCAGTTGAAACTATTGAAACGGGCTTCGAATCCATAATAGTGATGACATTTATGCCACTATTTTGATCATGTTTTACAATATAAGTACCTCATGGAGCTTTCTTTTCAAGTATATTCTTTTCCTTGACTTGATTGTCTCTTATAGTGCCAGTGCATTTCAAACGTAATTTTTGCAAGTGTAAAATCAAATCCATATTTGTAAAAAAATGATCAAAGTACAAATGAAATGCAGGAATTTTATTATAATTTATTAGCTGAAAAAAAGGTTGTAATCAATGCAACACTACACGAGTACCTAAAGCACATTTTGCTAATTTGTTTCCGGTTTGGGAATTTTTACCGCAATATAGATCTAAATTCAGTAGATAACCGTCTGAAGTGCATAAACCCCAAAATTTCAAACCAAACCTTATTGGTTTCTCCCGAATAAATTGTTTTAATGCAGTTCTTGCATAAGACTTGGCCATCATTTCATCAATAGATATAGAAGTTTTCCATATTCCGAACTTTAGGAGGTTGTTTTGGAAAAGTTTCAACATCGAACGATGGATCGTTTGGATCCTTGTCTTTACCTTTTGAATATTTTATTTTAGACTTGATTTCTTAAAACTTATCACGAGTCATTGCAGAAGAAACAATTTCACTAGATAAGAATGGATCAGATGACCAATAATCTCTCTGAGACTTTCTTTTATTAAATGAACTGAAAATAACTATACCTATAAAAGTGTCAAGATCTTGTAATTTCAGATCATAATTATTCTCTTTAGACGCATCAATTATATATTCTTTTATTTCGGCGGAAAAAAAGGTTTCAAACAATTGGAAAGGCTCGCACGCCTGTATATTCTTTTTTGTAGTTTCAGATAATAATATTGTTTCTTCACAAGTATTTGGATATGACTTCTCGTCATCGATCCAAATGAATTGGTGATTTTTTTCAAGTTTATCTAAGTTTTCAGAATAAGTAGCACAAGCTTTTTTATAAGTAATATTTGGTATTGTGAATTCATGCTCAGAATCTGAATCAGATATCGAATCACAATCGGAATCAGAATCATTGGAGCCTGAATTGTCTGCATTCGGAATCAATATGTTTTCGTTGGAATCACTATCCGAATAATCTGATTCATACTCTGCATGCAATGAAGCAGAAGATTTTTAACGTTTTCGTGTCATAACAAATGTATTGAAAAAGTGAACACCAATATTTTTATTATATGTTTTACTTAGAATTCATTCCAGGTGGAAAACCTATCAAATTTGAACATGGATTTTGTAGTGATAGATAGAAACAAAATTTTATGTACGATGTGACATGTAGGTGGCGGTACAACTCACCTTATGACTCGAGGAATTAGCGTCTGCTCAGTATTCAATACATCAAAAAGTACAATACAAGAAACGTCTTAAAATTAGTCAAGAAACACTCAAATTTTTTAAAAAAATTTTTAGGTATTTTTGAAAAATTGAATTTTTTGAAATTTTCGAAAATTAAAAATTGTCTCCAAAAATTCTGAAAAAAAATTTAAGAGTGTTATTTGACTAATTTTAAGACATTTTTGTTCTTAGAAATTTTTTTTTTTGAAGTTTATAGTTTTTAAGAAAACAAAAGATTAAGATTTTTATAAAATTTTTTCATTCTCGCCGCCATTTTGGAAAAACGCGTTTATGAATTTTTCTGAAAAAAAATTCCTCTTAATGTTCGAGTGCCATGATCACCTCTGATTATAGTAAAAAGTTGATACCTTTGCGTTATCAACGTGAAAAAAAATGCGAAAAAATTTATTTTTCGAAAATTTTCACGTTTTTCACGTTTAAATCAGCCATATTTGGTTTCTCGGTGTCTAATCGAAATTTTGAGTTCAGATTCTGAAAGAACATCAAATTTCACGTAGGAATAGACTTATTCCATTATTTTTTTGGTCCGATAACATAATAAATAATGACGTTGAAAAGTTAGTAAAAATTCCGATCACCTCGGCGTTAATAGGTTAACTACTTAAAGAATTTTGAAAATTTTTGAAAACTGGAAAAATTAGGAAAATTTAAAAAAATATTGAAATAGCTTCCATTTCAAAAAATCAACTTGACTTTGAAATGCCCTTGAAGGTCCTGTTTAACGACAGGGTCAAGATGACCATTCATCAGTCGGGGAGAAATCTGAAAACTTTTGTGGGTAACATTTTCTCCTTGAATGCATTCAATTTCAGCTAACCAGTTTGTACTGTTATCGGCATGACCAATGACCTTGACCATTGAATTCAATGTCAAGGCAAGGTCATATTCAAACATAAAATTTCCCGCACTTTCCATTTCTGGTGCCAAAAGTAGGGGTTTCTATTTGAAAAAATCGACTTGACCTTCAAATGACCTTTCCTTGACCATTTAATTCAATTTCAAGGCAACGTCATATACAAACATAAAAGATCCCTCACTC
>QLSS01000073.1:408187-419932 GCA_024372645.1 Trichomalopsis sarcophagae
TTATTAAGTCGGGCTAAGCTGCTTGCTTCGCTCGCCAACCCCCCCTTTTAGTTTCTGTGTAATTTTTATTTTGAAAATGTTATCTTAATAATCTGATGATTACGTTCTAGTTAGTTAAGAAGGATCTATAAAATAAAAAATAAAATTTGTAGATTATTAAAACGTCAAGAATTTAATTAACAATTTAATGTTTGTCGGAATATAGAAAATCAAAAGGAAAAAAGTAAAAGTACTGAATTAACGTCGAACTTCTACTGCTAATGGCATTTAAAATATATAAATATATAGCAAACATCAAAATAAATAAAGTCACTGTAAGAGCCAAATAAATCATTAAAATTGATTTTATTCTTACAAATATTCGTATTGAAGTTGAGAAATCGTAAATATATTATGTCTCTTTCAAAAAATATATAACATAAATTATACACTTGATTAAGTAAATTTTTGTAAGAGATATAATATATTTACGATTTTTCGTTTTTGGTAGGAATATTTGTAACAATAAAATCAAGTTTTTTTGGTAATGATCCAAGTGTTTTTTATTTTGATGTATTTCACCTCTATGATTTTTTCAGTAATGCTCTTAGCTAATTTTAGCACAAATTTATGAATATCTTTATTTTTAGCTAAAGATACAGGATCTCTGACATTCTGGGACGCATACAGGAACTTGTGCACTATACAAAGGTATCTCCATGAATTTGTTGGTGGTCGTAGTCCAGATCAAAATCTTACCCTACTAAAAAAAATAGCGTGAGGTTTTCGACCACTTTCTTTTGGATTTTGGCCTTCCTGGAATTCTAATGCTGTTAATATATTTATAATTATAAACAAGATTTTTTGTGGTTAAACTTTGTATAACTTGGAAGGTAGAATCATATATCATTTTGGTACATTTGTTTTATATTTAGTGCATTGTATCATAGACCATGTCTCGCCATCTGGAAGGTGATTTTGACATTTGGACGTCGTCTACTGATAGTGAAAATTTTCTTCTGGTACTTTTGTTATATACTAAGTGCGTTGTATAATAAACCATGTCTCGCCATTCGGGAGGTAATTTTGACACCTGGAGATCGTCTACTGTAAGTGCAAATTTTCTTTTTGATTTCGTCTGTGTATGCATGGGTGGGGGTGTGCGTGTGTATGGCTGTGTGTGTGAGGACCGAGAAAAAAATTTAGATTTTAATCCGAGTTTATGCAAATAAAAAAAAATCAGATTTTAATTCGAGTTCATTAGATTATTAATAATACACTTTGCGTTTAACAGGGTTGAAACTGTCAGTCTTATGATATAATGAGTAAATAAATATAACTACCTAAATTTTTTTAAACTAAATTTAACTGTTAATCTATTAAAATATAATTAGAGTTAAGTATAAATTTGTTATATAGTTGTAATAATCAAGTACTATACAAGGAAACTAGGGGTATTGGAGGATGCTATCAGAGAGGTCTCCGGGGAAATCGTGATCGGGAGCGAATTCAACGCGAGGGCCACAGAATGGGGCATGCCGACGACGAAACCAAGAGGAAGAGCCATCGTCGAGATGGAAGTCTGGCTGAACTTGATAGTAGCGAACGAGAGTAATACCACTACCTACCGTAGAACAGGCTTTGGGGAATTAATACCGGATTTAACCTTCGCAAGCAAAATGACGATCCGCAACATAAGGGACTGGCACGTCATGGAAGAATATACAGCTAGCGATCACTAGTATATTCTATTCAATATCAACGAAGACCTGAAACCAGCACAACGAGAAATCACAGTAGAGCGCCGAGTGGAACACCTGACGCATGAACCGAGAGACACTCGCTGAGTTAATTCAAAGCTCGAACCTTTCATCCAACGGGATCCCGCACGAATTAGGCGGACGAGAAAGAGCAGAGACAATAGTAGAGAAAACTACTAATCTGATAACTGAGATCTGCGATCCGACCATGCCCAGGGTCTCTACCAGCCACAAGAGAAGACTGGTGTACTTGTAACGCCCCGAACAAGCTCCGTTTAAAAAATTATGCAGGATAAAAAACTAAGATTTTTTTTTTGAATACATTTTTAGATTATACGCGAGTATCGCGCTTCCCCACTGTCTGCTAGACCCGCGCTACAGCTGACAGCGCAACTACAGCAGCGCCACGAGTCAGCAAGCGGCGCAAGAGTAGGAGCAGCGGCGCAAGATATGTGTATATATGTATATAGCGAGCGGCGAGCGCAGCGGCGCAAGAGTAGGAGTAGCGGAGCGACGGCGCAGAGCGCGCGTATTATAATGTATTAGTATGAATGGTTTTTGTATATAGGTGTGAATTTCTGTGTGAATGTATGAATGTGAAAGTAATTTAAGCGGCACGATCCCCGCTCGCTCCGAGGTCTATATAATGACCCGCACGACCCGTACCAGCTCACTAGCCGAAGCGCCTAGTCCCTGCTCTTGAGCAATTTATGCCTTGAGCCGGTAAACAACTTAGAATATTTTCAAATATTTCTATACTTATAAAATTTCAAGATAGGCAACGATATCGCATCATAACGCGTATCCGTCCTATACTTATACAATTTTGGATTCTTGCCACAACTAACTTATTGTTAGAACAATTTCATTACCGAATAAAAACTTATAAAATTTTCGAACACGAGCTATCAGATAACGCAAGCTTAAGCTTATCTGTATATCTATATATTTTTGTAAGAATCAAAGCGGATTTACTTATTTGATTTATGTGATACATAGAATATATGCAATATTTATGCAATATTCTAAAACATATTTATTTGAATATATTTACTTTTGGTTATAAAACACAAAAATCTTTTTATTTGCAAATAAATCCTCACTACCTGGTATCCCGGACCTGAACTACTACAATTAAAAATCATTGTAAAAAATAATAAATTAAACTTATTTAGAATCTGTCGTCAAAATTACGACACAGATTCAGAAAATGTTCACTGCTTTTCTATAATAAGATTAATATATTTTACACTCCAGGACCGAGAAAAGTCGTGACCGTTTTATTGGCGATCCTGCCAGGATACCAGGTGTATAAAGTGACATTTTTTGCAATAAAAATCAAATCAACCTATTAAACACATTGCAATTTACGCAATAAATCAAATACAATTTATGCATAATAAACAACTTTGATTTGTATAATTAAGCAATCTCATCAGACGTGCAATTATTGTATGCAGTCACTGAACTAAAATTTAAGCCTATTAAAAAAAAAAAAAAAAAACATCCTTAAGACTAATGCCACATATTCCTACCGATAAATGGATTATAAAATCCATCAAGGAAAGCCGGGAGAATGAAATAAATCGGAAAGTACAATTAATAAAAATCTCTCGCGCTTTAGATGTTCTCTTTTTTCATTCACGATCTCAAGATCAAAGAATAAGAGACTTAGAATTCCAAATTGCAACTTTGAATAACAAATTAAATGACTTAACCAATGAACATATTGAAATCAAAAGAAGGCATTGTCACGTGTGATGACTCACACGTGTATAGCGTTGCTAATTATAATGCAATCGATGCATAAGTCGCCAAATCCGCGCATAGCAACAGCTCGGACTCACCGAATCCCGTTTCTTTCGACTCAGCATAACCTCCCTTCCATGATTTCGGATAACCGCGCGGGTAGAAATCACGCCACCCGCGGATTCTATAAAAGGGGGTGCACACGGACGCTCGCCCGATTCCGCCACCCACGATCCAGCATTAGACCGGTAGTTTTTGACTCGGAGAAGACTGACAGTATCGTACACTTAGACCGCACATTCTCCGAGATCACCTTAAACACGCGTTCTCTCTTTCATACTATCAGTTCATTGTGAAACATGATTAATAAATAGACACATTAACCGATAATCTCTTGTATTCTTCATTACCCCGGTAATTTTGCAGCAACCGTGAGCTTAACACCTCACGGAGAACAAAACTATCGACCCTTACACGTAACAGCATAATAAAATTTAATAAATTAGCATACGAAGGAGATATTATAGCACAACTTTTGTGTATAATTGTTGATGATTTAAAAACCGTAAAGAAAGTTAACATAAACGTAAATACTCATCACGAAATTATATCAAATATTACCCAAGATTTCCTGTGTATCCAAGAAAAACTATGATCATCTAAATTCTATATAACAACCGAAGCAAACTATAGAGTTACAGACATAGTTGAACACAAAATGGCGGACGCGAGCAAAAATATATTCTCAAGCACGCTTAGAAAGAGCGATGTAGTCACTCGAAGCGCTGCAGCGGAATTATTAAAAGCACAATTAAATGATACGCTCAACGCAGTTCTTGCTACGGATGATGCAAATCAATCTATAATCGACAATCCCTCATTAAACGCCAACTGGGCACGAAAAATACACGAAGTTCTAAACTATCTTTTAAAAAAAGCGGATGAAACGTCGGAAATTGTCAATGATTTAGACAAAAAACATAAAAAGATGAACGAACGGATCGAAAAAATTGATTCAAAATACATGATATTAAACATAAAGCATGACACTCTTAAAACAAGAGTTGACGAAATAGACACAAACATGTTAAATAAACTAGAGGACGATGATCTAGATAAATTTAAAGAAGTTGTCGATAAGTCGATAGTTACTAAGGTGGCTCTGAAGTTTTCCGAACTTCGCCTCGAGGCTCAACCAGAAACTAGCCTCTCGGAAAACGTAGAAACACTAATAGATATCAAAATAAGAAAACACAAAGAGGACGCAGAGGTCGTATTAATGAATTTAAAACAAGACATAACATCAAAAATAACTGCTTTGACAAATACGAGCCAGAACTTATTGAAAATAACTAAATCAAATGAAAAACGAATTAAATCACTTGCGGTTGAACACACAACAAACAACAATACACTTATTAAATTCGATGAAACGTTACAAAACATAAAAACCTGTATCGAAAGTTCTAACAAAACTTGTACGGAAGAATTTCAAAACTTAACGGATAAACTTAACAAAATTCGATCTTCGAGCCGTGAAATTACTTTAGACGAAAACAATACAACTCTGAGCCTCACGTCAAAATCTCCTAAACTAAAACCGCCAACGTTCAAAGCCGACGGCAAAGAAAAACCTACGATACAACAGTGGTTCTAAATACTCTCATCTCGAATATGCTACATACGTGTGGGGATTCGCACAAGGTCTAGAACGAAATTTCTCAGAAGCTGTGCTTGAACGAAAAATTTCAAACCATTTTAACTGGGATATCCGATTCACAGTAAAATCACAAAATATACAAAGTCAAGATGCATTCTTCGAACTTTTGGCACTTAAAGATAATGGTTACGGTCACAGAAAATCACTTTTTCAAAATTCAAACCTTGATAATACAAACACAGAAACCGTAGAGAACAATTATAAACTGTCTAACCAACAGTTAAACTTCCAAAATAAAACCACATTTCAAAAGAAAGCACCACAAATGCAAAATCTAAATGTGATTGAAGCAAAAGATACTCAAACGAAAAATATTTCTATTAAAGAAATGGGTACATAACGAAAACCAATCACTTCTATATCTAGTTCAAGTGACTTTTGCTTTGACGAAACATTAAATACCTGCCTAGAAGGCACTTGGGGTTTGCCAAAAAACCAATACAAGTTGCCTCTTGTGCCTCGGATAAACCAATTGATTCATTTCTTTATAAACAAGATGCAACTTTAAAACCGAATCCTATTACAATTAATCCGGGTTTTCTTATGGATACTGTTATGTCCTAAGCTATTGAAAGTTGTCGTCGGACATTAACTCTACGGGTTATTTCGCTTTCATAAGCACGGACGAGGACAAAGCTTCAGAGAGCGAAACCGAGCGCCGTCGGTGCTTGGCTACCTTCGCGATCTATTTTGTAGAACGGCCTCCAGTAACCGCCGGAAAAATCTTTTAGAATTCGCACTGTCCCGTTATACGCACTGATTTTAATTATACTCTCCCTGTAGCTAATTTTGAGAGAGGGTTGCACGGATGTTAGTTTAATAGTGATGTAGTTATCGCGAATGTGGGGCTAATGGGGGTTTCGGCTATTGAGAGAGAAAGAGAGAAATGCGCAATAGAGGTGTAAAGACTGTATTTGATAGGAATACGGGCTGCGCGAGTTTTACAAATAATTATTTATTCGCGAGACTAGCATAAGCTCGAGAGCTTTATTGTTACTAGAGATACTTAAGTTGAATGGATGGACTAGATATATAGATATACAATGTATATCTAATTGCACAAGTGGACACGAGACTGCCGCCTTAGTGGGACATGCGCGGACACTCTCCTGCGCGGACTGTAGGCTGTCCGCTTTTGGTGGACGATGCTGAGTCCGCTTTTATACTTACGCGCGGACGTTGTGCTTGTCCTGAGGTTCTTACCTTTGTTACTATTGGTTTTATAGGCACTTGATTATCTTTCTGTTTACTTCCTTAGGATGTAGGTTATTATATGGATTACTCTTAATTAATAGAATAATAATAGTAGAAACTGATTAAATTGTTATCTTTGTTTTATTGGGGGCAACCCAGAACTCAGCAGACAATACAGTGTCTTACAGGATGTTATTGCTTGTGCGTAGGTATCTTATAGTTACTTTGATGTTGGTACAATAAAACTTAACTTACAGTATATTTTGTTCTGATATGTGACCTGAACTGGATAGCCATTCGTGGCACGACAGATGCTAATTGATCTTACTCTACACGGTAAATCTAATTTGCTCTATGGTTTCCTACTAACGCCGGTCTGCTATCAACGGACCTTCGCTTGTTGCACGATGCAGACTCTCAAACCAGAAAACAAGGAGTTCTACTATAACTTGTACACAGAGTTTGAGTGTTTTCTAGGCACTCAATAGGCGATGCGTACAAAGGTATAGCACTCGTACTCGCTAACCGGGTACAGCTACACGACGACAAGTTACTTATACAAAAGGCACTCCGTGGATCGTTTCCTGGCTTTATAAGCGTCGGTGACGATTCAAAGAGTTGTGAAATTACGTGAAACGCGGCAACGATCGACCAATCAACACCTGACGGGCAACGACGATGTACAAAAGTAAGTCAGTAGTACGCGCGTATAAGAAATGCTGACTCATATATATATCTTGGTTTTACTAATTTTTGACCTATTGACTTTTAATGGTTGCCAAGATTCCAGATGTGATATGACAAAAGGAAAGGTTCATAATTCGTTTATATGTTTATAATTTAGTTAGTTTTTATTTTCTTGTTTTTTTATCTGGTTTTGACGATTTTTGTGGAACGTTGGTTGTTGTCGTACTGGTGGGTTGTCCTGGGAGTGACTTTTTTGGTTACTTCCTGGCGAATTTGGTTTTGGTTTTGTCCTTTTTATTCTTAAGTTCCTTGTTTTTCGGTTTCTTTTTCCTTTCTTCTTTTTTTTTGTCTCTCAACGTCTTTCAATATGATGATCTTGTGCTCGAGGTCTTATTCTCCTTCTATTGATAATATTATCATCTACTTCTAATCGTACATTTATATACTCGTCCAAATATGAGGGGCAATTTATCACGGGCTGCATTTGAAGTAATGGTTCTGCACAGACATAACAATTTATGAATTCGATGTCATCTCCATGATGGTGCCAATCTGTACATGAGATTATAGCTTCCGGATACGGAATATTATCGGGGTTATAACAATTTTTGCAAATGGATGTCCATCGAAATTGGGCCATATTAATATATATAATGTTTTTGTAATCTAGTTGTTTCATACAAAAATTTATGTCTAAGTCGAAGTAGAACTTAAAACTTGCTCTGGGAATTTCTCCGTCTACCTTTTCTTGTTCTGATGCTAAAGGTAACTTCATTTTTCTGAAATTAATTATTTTATTTACTAAATTTCTTTATTAATATCAAAGTTATTCTCTCTTTCTTCTCTTGGGGTTTAAATAGTTTTCTCTCTTTCTCTTGTCAATCAACGTTTTGCTTTAATGCTTTTCTTTTGATATTGTACTCTTCTTATTATTCCTTCCCGACTGTTTGTTGCTTCCTTTCTTTTTATTCGAACTAACATTACTCTCCTTACCGCTTTCATTGTCTGACTTTTCAAATTGTTCTAATAATGAGTCAATATATTTTTCTTGATTTACTATGATGGGTAAATCGGCAGTTAAATCATTCGTCCTTTTTTCGAGATCTATTAACGATACGGAGTTGATTTCTTCTGTGATTGTTATATTTATGGACTCGTGTTTTCCTGGCATCATGGTGAGTTTTACGACTGGTAATTATTGGATAATATCACTGAATTTTTTTCTTTTTGGAAATTTTCTTTGACCGCAACCGGAACATGTTTTAATATTATTCGTACGGATATTAAATTGATACGTGACTCGTCTTAAATACTCTTGTTTTTTCTTTTTTCCTGTGATGTAGCAATTGTAACAATGGTTAATTCTCTTGTCGGATATTTGTTGATATATTTCACTTCTCGTTCCTTGCATTTCGGACATCTGTAACAATTGAAGTAAGGTTTTCTATAATTTTCTTATATTTCTTCATGCTTCGTTGAAAAAGAAAGGATCTATGTCTAGATTAACTGTCGGTTCAACTTGTTTTTCCCCATTTTTGTTGTCGATTGGGCATTGGATCAATTTTATGTCGATTTTCTTCATTGCTTTTAATCCATTTAATATTTCTTCATTTTTAATAATTAATTCTAGTGCATCAAGAGCGCATTCAGCCGTCCTTATTAAATTAGTTTTGCAATCTTTACATTTATTTTTTGGTGGGAGTAACTTAATAAGAAAACGAGTTACATGTTGTTCTTTTTTGTGAGTTTCTAAATGTTTTTTATGATAGACATTCTTGACATAACTTAGTCCCGATTTCGTCTTGATAATAATCTAATACGAATATCGAATAATGGTCTTCTGTATAATGCATCTGTAATAGTTACATGTATATAGTTTTCTCCTCTTATTTTTTTGTTTTATGATTCGATTGCTGCCTCTCTCTTCCTCTCTTTCTTCCTATTATTTATTTGCTTCTTGTATACGGGGTAATTTTGATTTTGCTATTTTATATTCAATTGCACGGGCGTGTTTCGCGGCGTCTACTAAATTTTTATATTCACAAGGTGCGCGTAAATATTTCCGAATTTCGGTTTTCACTCCCAATATATATCCAATAACGGCGGATTCTTCTGTACTTAGATGAGTTTCGAATAATTCTTTAAAATTTTCTCGTGCTTTTATCAATTCTGTACGATGTTCATCGCGTAAATTTCTTACTCTATAGAATAAGGCTCGAGTGCTTTCTCTTCTAGCTTGTTTACTGCACAAAACATCTATTTGTTTTCTTATTACTTCTTCGTATGACATGATTTCCCTTAAATTGTTCTGCGAGCTACTTGTTCGTCTTCGAAATTTATTGATCTTCCTTCAACTTCGTCATAAATTGGACTTGTATTCTTCTTTGTATTTTCCTTATTGGATTGGCATTCATAAGGCTTCGGTTTTTCTGGTTTCTTTTCTCCAAGGTATAGTAGTAATTGTGTTACCGAATTCCACAGTGATCCTAAAAGATGAAGAGACCAGCCGTATACACTATATATCGCATACCCGTGTAAGATAGTATCAATTAGCATTTTGATTAATCTTGCTATTAATATGATTCCTAGTACTCCGGCACTAGCAGTCCCGAATGTAAGAAATTTTCCACAAAAATGATTCCATGTATTATTCGCGAGTGATTCTAATACTTCAGGGTCTAGAAATTGATTAATGGATATTCCTTTGCCTTGAATATTCTTTCCTGTCATGCCCATGGCTACATTGTTTAATACTGAAGATTTTTCCAACGGAAACATGATATGATCGCGCAAATCTTGTAAATCAGCTTCTGTGTAAATTCCGCTTACAGCGATGGCTTTTGGGGTCGCATATTCCCATGTACCTTTCGTGCGTGGATGTAAACTTTCAGGACCTATTATACTCGAAGGAGCAGGTAAGAATTGCAACCAATGGTTTCCCATGTTAAACATAGATGGTATAGCTCCGCTACAACTTATTTGTGTCCCTGCTCGAGTGAGTATCCTCGTTCTAGGAGAAAGGAAAAATTCTTCTTCTCCCCGGGAAACAGGTATTTGATTATAACATACTTCGGTATCTCTTCGCTGTACTTCTACTTGTAAACATTTGACTAAATGAATGACTTCTCCGGCCACCACTGCCATATATCCTGGTTCTTTCATTAAGCGAAATGCGAACTCGTCTGGTGCTTTGACAGCTATTGACAAAGCGTTGGTTAACACTTGTCTTTCTAATTCACATTTATGTTTTAATAAATCATAATACATTTGATTGATCTGGTTTTTGAAATGTCGTTCGACATATACAAATTTAGAATTCACATATGTGAATATGTCTTAGTTCTCGATTGGTGAATCTTTCTTTGATAAGAATACCTTCTCGTTTAATTCTTCTAATACGAATAATTTAGGATGTTCGGTTCGAATTAAATTGTAGCCGCATACTTTTGTTTCCCCGATGCTTGTCAAGGCGAATGTTATATCTTGGGTTTTTAACATGTATGTGCTGTGATCTACTTTGTATTCTTTTGTCTTATTAGCATACCTCTCATATAAAATGGTATACTTTCGTCCTCCACAGTTGTATTCCGGTATTGGTTCCCATAAAGCATATCCTTCTAAAACGTCTCTACACCGAGTGTCGGTTAATTGACAACTTGTGCCCGATCTTAATTGTATTTTGTTGGAATTTAAGTTGATTGTTGCATAATAATCTGATAGATATATCTCTACGAACCCTTGTACTAATACGTCATTCCAATGTCCATAAGGATCGGAATATGAAGTTCCCTTGCATTTCCCATCTGAATTGACACTTCCCGCAAAAGTGACAGGAGTTGAAAAAGTGCTATTCTTCGGTAGATTTTGCACTACTTTTAGTGAATTCGTTTATTTGAAGTAATTGTATATATTGTTTAGTGATGTTTAATTCAGGAGTTTCTATATCGCAATCTCCCACTTCCAATAGCGATATAGTTGTTAAATTCATCAATTGTTCTCCACAATCGAATCCTGTTAAACGATGCCCTGTGTTTAACCTGAATATCCAAATCATCAGATTGATAAGAATTATTGCCTTGTTATTAAATGCCATCTGAAACACAAAACAGAATTTTTCTCGCTCTCCCCTCGTTTCGATTGAGTAGTATGTGTGTGTCTGAATTATTGTTTGTAGTGTTTAATTATTTTGTCTCTACGTGCATTTATTTCCTTATGCTGATATAGGAAAGAGATTGGATTCTACTATCGATGGAGGTCGACGACTTATGTAGAATCGATCAAATATTTCTTCGATAGGAACTTCAACTTCTCCTGCACGAGTTCCCATGTTTGACGGAAATTCTGTCATAGTTCCTCTGAATTCCGCTTTGATACTTTCGAAACACAGAACTGCTATGGCTATACCAGATAATGGTCCGATTATTATTACTATTGTTAAAATGATGATGAATGCTTTATTCCTGAATTCTTCTTTAAAATCTTTTGGCAAATCGAGATTAGTGACTCTCGACTTTAGTTCCCAGAAGGAGTGAGCAATCGCCCAATCAGTCTCCATGCCTCCGTTAGTTTTGATTGTTTTTAACTCAGCTATTATTTCTGCAATTGATACATTTCCTCCAATTTCCAAATTCACTGGAGGGAATATGATTGTTTGCA
>QLSS01000073.1:419942-465422 GCA_024372645.1 Trichomalopsis sarcophagae
CTTGACGTTTTTTGCAATAGATTCGTAATTCCATTTGTAATGGAATTCACAATTCCATTACGCACATAAACGCAATGTAATGAAACATAGAAAAGTACAGGCGTAAGGAAATCCTAAATTCCACTACACGCACAAAAACAGAATAAAAAAATTAATAATGGCACGCGTACACACTAAAACAGATACATACACTCATGACGCGTCGCCATCGCAGCAACCACACGCTGAGAAAAGAGATCATGCCTTACCAAAATAAAACTAAAGAGCCAGCAGCCAATACGCATCTAAGCCGACTACCGTAAAAATGGCAGAGTAAAATAGACATAGACCAGAATACGAAACAAACAAGCTAATAGAGGAACCTCATAAATATCGCGACACTCTGCAACGATGTCACACATAAAAATGAAAAATATCGCGATACAAAGAAATCCAGGCAGACGATTTTAGATTCACGAGAACAGGCGGCAAGAAGAAAACAGCGAGTTACGACCTTTCTAATTTAAAACAATCGAGAAAGTCTCACGCGCGCACTCTCAAAGAGCGCGCAGGCAACGGAAAGCAGCGGGAGAGCTAGTTACAAGCTCGATTCCCCAAAATTAGAAGTAATAAAACTAAGATTTTATGAATTGACCTGTCACATTTCCATTAGAGCAAGTGTCACAAGGAAATCTTATGTTAGCATCTCCAAAAATGGAATGACGAAAAATACGAAAATCTAGTATATAAAGACCGGGAGCAAAAGGGTGCTCGTAGTCAGTTTTCCTGAAGTCGCTTTACAAGCCGAATCGCTGCCAGTCGCCAGACCAACAACAATTATAAATACGAATTAATAGGGCGCAAGTTAAAGGGACTTAGCCCAAATCGACAGTCCATATAGTGAACGGAGATACACGTGTTGGCGTTTGTCAAAGCGCATCACCCTCTCGTCTCCAAAAGGAAGCCGACGCATCGAGGCGCCCATCTGTCTACACTTGTTTACCATAAAGGAGAGAAGCTGGGAGCCGACGGCCCATCAACAGCCTGACCGTAATGAACCACCGACGCAGGAACCAGGCGCCGAGGATCCACAGCTGCAACCTCCTGCTGGCGTGCATCTTCAGACAAACACACACAAACATACACACACATTGTAAAAGGTACTTTTCTCTCTCTTCTAATACGAGTGAAATACATTATAGTAATTGTTTTAAAACTTAACCCCGTCTAAGTGATTTCGTTATCCGGCTCCCTTTCCCGGAAGGCAGTGACCGCGTCTGCGGTAGCCAAAAGGGATTTCCTTTATTACAATACAAATCAAATAATATTACGATAGGAACTCGGCACACGTAAGTATATTGGTGAGTTGCGCTCATTCGGACGTAACACATTGGTTCATAGAGAGAATCTATCCATCCTTGATTTTTCTCGGTGTTAATCCAATAAGGTAATTTCGTATCTACATACGGGATATCGCATTTATTATAATCGATATCATAAGGATGATGTAACAAAGTGAATTCGCAGCTTAGTGTAGATTACGCTCGCTGTCAATGGTCGTCGAGGAGTGGATATTCGCTCCTTGTTGGATTAAATGTTTTACTAAATGATTGTGTCCAGCTGCGATAGCTATCTGTAATGGCGAGCGACCATCTCGTGTAGGGGTTTCGATTTCGTAACCTAGTTCCAAAAGTTGTTGGATGACTGATACCATTGTAACTTTGTCTAACGGCTTCGTGAAGGGGATTCATTGATCTTCCCGTATTTTGATTCGTATGAAGTATTTTTATAATTTGCATATCTCCTATTCTTACAGCGGTTTGAAATGCTTTTAACGGATCGAAGGATTTGCAGTTGTTAGCCCATAGTATAGGTACTAATTGAGCAGCCTTATTTTCCATAGCGACCATGTAGGGGCATAAATCATTTTCTGGTTTTATTTCTGCACCTAGAAGAATTTGTAGTATTCTTTCATCTGTCGTTATTATGACTTGATTGAAGAGGTCTATCCCCTTCTTTGTGATTAACGTACTATCAATACCCCTGTTCAAAATAAACTTCACGGCTCGAACATTTTTCGATTTGACAGCTTGAAATATTAATGTTTCTCCTTCAATATTTTTATCATTCCAACGGTTTTCAAAACTGGACGTCAAATGTAGAAAAACTGTTAATAATTTTCCCGATAACCGTTGAAATAATTTACTTATTCGTTGATAAGTTAAGTCTATATCAAATTGCCATAATATAGCGTTTAGTTCCAATAACTGAGAAGGTGTTTAACACTCCATTTAACACTCTTATA
Organism: Trichomalopsis sarcophagae; assembly: GCA_024372645.1. Classification (NCBI taxonomy): domain Eukaryota; kingdom Metazoa; phylum Arthropoda; class Insecta; order Hymenoptera; family Pteromalidae; genus Trichomalopsis; species Trichomalopsis sarcophagae. Next base: position 422,227 of record QLSS01000073.1, read on the forward strand.
TATTTATCGACAAAATCTTCGCATTCGTTTCGATTTGGTTTAATTCTATTAACTGGTTTTTCTAAATAACTGCTTCTCGTGAGTATTCTGTCTCGTTGGAAAAGTTTATTCCTCTTGGCTTGATAATTTGGAATTCCTCCTGGATGGGCCAGCTTCTTAGTTATTTCCATGACTGGTCCTTGTTTGTCGCTGTAGTAAATAAACGTAGTTTCGTCAGTGTCGTAATTCTTAGTCTACTTTTTTTTCTTATTTTAATTAATATTCTTAATCGCAGAATACGTTTTGACTAAATACTTTTAGTCGACACATAAATAATACGAAACTTGCTCGAGAATAGGTGTAGGAATGAGTTCAAACGTGATCTCGTCTAAGAATTTCGCCTTTTCTTCCCACTTAGTTCTCCTTTCTTTAATTGAATTTGGAGCTAGTTCGATAGTTGAACAATATGTAGGAAATAAGGGCGATACGTCCCTTTTTCCTGTCCCATTTTTAGAAGACAGGAAAAAAGGGACGTATCGACCTTATTTCCTATCTTCTAAAAATGGTGGATCGACTAAGTAATAGAAATTTTTCAATAGGGTTTTCCATTAAATCTCTGTAGGTGATATTTTCCATGAATTTTGTTCGACTAAGATTTTGCCATTCTGCTTTTGATTCTAAAAATATTTTATATAACTCTGGATGATAAATTTTCAGAGCTCGAAGGTCGTCCGGATTCACAAACCTTTTTTCGGAAATTTCTCTCGCTAGATAGTAGACTATAAATTGGGAAGTTGCTCCTGGCGGGCGTCGCTCAGTTATATAGCGCATGTAACTTCGACGAGGATAGAACTCATCTCCATATCTTAGCAATAAATTCATTTTTTTATAAATATTTGTTTTATACGCAATTAAAAGCGCATTTTGCCCTTTTCCATCAATTACATTTATATCATTGATTTCTCTTGACAATATTGTCTCTACGCCTTAACGGATCCTGATTCTACAACCAAATGTACTAGATTCGTGCCTTCCCAGGAACAATGTCTTAATAATCTTGGTTCATATAGGTTGTCCAAGCAATATACAATTATTTTAATTTTGTTCCCTAAGATGCACTGATGAATTATCATAGTCATTTCCGTTGGCAGCATTGTCGGTGCTAAACTCTTGATCAGTCTAAGAGTTTCTTGTTGGTCGCCGTAGGGGATAGACGTCCTTATCATTCTTAATTTCTTCTGATATGTGGACATCGTATACTGTGGAAAGGGATGATATCTATCAGTCACTATTTTACTCTTAAAATTTTGATTTATTATTTAAGTTTTCGCTATAAAGTTTAATTATATTTATTAGTTATGAATAACTTATTCGTTTTAACATATATATTTACTAAATACTAGATTTACGACGAATTTAGATGGTAGGCTACAAGTTCTATTATTAAATGAGAGATTCGATTTTCAGTGATGTTTTGAAGCCTCTTCTCGTGTCCTATCCACCTTGCTCGCTTTTGCAATAACTCTACTAATTTTTTTGAGATGTTTATTCCATAAATGGGGAATTTCTGATAAATCTTATAGGCTCCTTCGTGGCGGGATAGTAATCGTTGTTTTGATAATCGAAGTAACGTTGTAACGGACTTCTCGAATAAATCTGCATAAGATATTCGACGAATCCAATCAGTTTGTTGCATTCTTTGCCATTCTTGACAAGCTTCTATATAATCCTCATAATACTCTGGATAAATATTCTCGACGATGCGAATATCTTCTCTTGTTACTTTCCGCCCTTTCTCTGTTTCTCTTGCTAATAATGGAATGATAATTGATGTAGCTAGTCTAGGTATTTTATCGGGATATACGTATTGTAATAATTCTCCCGGAGGATATAATATTGCTCCATCGTTGATTAAAGTTTTTACCTTTATATAACCATTATTCCAATATGCTATTCTTAATGCGGTGTCTCCATTGCAATCTCTTTTATTAACATCAATTTTACTATTTTCTAACAATAATTTTATACTCCCATTAGTTCCGAATTCTGCGGCTATGTGTAATAATACCTCTCCGCTTCTTGTTGATGTCTCTATATCTGCTCCTTCATTAAGGAGTAATTGTAAGGTGTGATCGTTTTCTTGCAATATCGCTGTTTCTATAGCATACCTCCCATCACGAGAGCGAGAGTTTACAGGTACACCTTCATCCAATAATAATTGTACATTTTCTAGAGAGTCTATATAAGGGGTACTCGCGGCTCTTTCTAATAGCCATTATTGTGAGCTGATCGGCATTCTCAATTTCTTCGCATGAGTTATGAGTAATTCGAAAATCTCTGAGGGTCCATTGGCAGCTTGTCCTACATACTGAAATTTTCGTATATTTACTCCGGCTTTTAGGAGAATCTCTACTGCTTCTTGATCTTCCCGTGCTATAGCATCTCCTAACACCGTGCTACCCATTCGATTGGAACTATTAACTGGAATATCCTTTTCAAGCAATAATTGTAAAAAGATATTATCTTGGTATCGCATAGCTTGTCGTAATGAAAGGTAATTCCATACTTGGTACTTGTCAAGAGTGGCTCCTAGTTCAAACAATTTTTCTAAAATGTCTAAACGTTTCGCTGTTAATGCAGAATGAATAGCAGGGACATGACAGTTTTCTAATGTAGTATAATCTACTTTGTATTCTAGTAATAATTTTATCATTTCTTCGTTCCCCTTGTTCAAAGCATGAGTGAAAGCACTGTTCAAACATAAAACAGATTTTTTCGGATATACTTCTAAACAAAACTTGACGATTTCGAGATCCGAGGATTCCACGAGTCCTTCGATTATTTCTCGCATCTCGGAGGGTCTTATCATTGGGGCTCATACTCTAATTAAAGTCCTTGCTCTTCTGCCTTCTCGACGAATTATCTTAGTCATTATGATGGTTAATTTTCGTCGATATCCCGAGAAGATGAATGGGATCCACGTATGCACCAAATTTTCCCAGACTGCTGCCATCTGTGGGATAGAAAGAGTCTAGGTGTCAGACTTATTTGCTACTTTTAAGGGATTTTTATTTATTCTTATTTATGCGTAAGGGTATCTTTTTTTTTTGCTGTTTTAATCTAGACTTAGATAATAAGCTACTTGCTCTATAATTAAATCAGGAATACTCGTTTGTTATTTCTTGTAGACTTTCTTCATGTTCTTTCAATATTACTCTTTTATTAATGATTTGTTGTATAGCTTGCGTGATTTGAGTGCCGTATATAGGGAATTGGTAAGGATAAATTTCCTTTTCGCGGTTTTGAAATGCACATGTTTTTGCAATATGCAAAAATGAGTTTGTAGGCCGCTCTATCAGCTGTTTAAAAGTGACACTTGCAATAAAATTCTGTCTTGAAATTAGTTGCCATTCGAGGCATGCTTTTTCATATTTATCATATAATGTAGGGTAGCATTCCTTTAACGTTAATTCGTCTTCTATATTAATATTTTGGTTTTCTACCTTTCCTTTTGCTAACAATGGAATAAAAATCTTTGGCGTATTCCATGGTAAAAATTCATTGCATATGAAATGAACGTTTTTTTCTATAGGATAAAGTGAAGCTCCTCGTCGTAACAAAACTTCCATTTTTCGATAACCATCTATCTTATATGCCCATGTTAAAGCAGTTTCACCGAAGGATGACTCCTCGTTTATATCACATTCTCCTATTTCCAAAATCATTTCGACTGCTTGTATTGTACCGAATCTTACTGCTATATGTAAAGCATTTTCTCCTTTACTTGAGGTAACTTTCAAATTTGCTTTATACTTGATTAATATTCTTAGTGCTTCGTTATTCTGATGTACTATAGCACCTACTGTAGGACACCTTTTATTACGTGACAATGAATTGACATTGTACCCCCTTTTTAGTAATAATTCGACGTTCTTGCCAGAATAAGAATGCGGAGCGGTGGCTGCCTTTTCGAGTAAGTACTCGCTTATTCTAGAATTATGAGTTTTGTGTGTATAATTTAGTAACAATTCCAATATTTCGAGCTTAGTTCTAGTGGCTCTTTCTAAAGGTATCTGATCGAAGTGATTTATTATACTTTGGTCGGCTCCCGCTTCCAGTAGCAATCTAATAACTGGCATGTTACCTCTATCAACAGCATACATTAATGCAGTTGATCCGAAGGTATTCCTCGCATTGACGTTTATATCGGCTTCTAATAATAGACGTAAATAGTCTAAATTTTTACATTCCATCGCTCTTTCTAGAAGTTCGTGCCCTGAGTACATCAATAGATATTTACTCGCTCCTTTATTTATTAATTGTGTAAAGATATCAATGCGTCTGTATAAAATGGCTATTCTGAGCATTGACCCTTGTTCCTTTTCGCAACGTATTAACCAGTCTATTGAAAGTTGTAATATTCTTTTAACAAGTTCTTCATGATGATCTTGAATGGCTAATGTTAAAACCATATCTAAACTAGTTTCTTCAAGTCTAGGATAGTATTTTAAACAGGCTTCTACAATGAACGGTTTATCACTCAATAATGCTTGTCGCATGATGCTAGTCACTTATACTGGTTGTAGACTCAGGGGCCATTTGTAAATTAAATTTTGTGCTTCGCGTTCGCATGCTTGTTCCAGTTTTATCTTGACGTCTAGGATTCGTTCATTGCGATTAGGTGTCATTATTAACAATACTTTGTTGATCCATCTCCAAAAGTAGACAGCCATCATCGAAACTGTGAGACAATAAGGAAGAAACCAATCGCTATTTTGTTCCCGACTCAATCAAGTTAGTATTATTTTTAAGATTTTATGATTAATTATAATTGATACGGATGTAGTTTATGCAAAATTATAACAATTTTCTTTATCACTTCTAGCTTTCCTTTCTGACATAGTGAATATTCTTTGTTGTTTCTTAAAAATATATGGAATTTCATGAGATCTCTAATCTTTCTTTATGTTGTTAACCCCTTTTTTCTTTTTTTCGTTGTTTTCCAAAAGTAATATTTTTGTTTGTTTTAAAATTTCCTTATAACTCTAGTTTAATTGCTATACTAATTTGAGTTTTCCCGTTCTCCCTGCAGTTCTACACCGCATGCGTGAACTTTCCTTGCGTGTGGGCTCATATCGTTGCATAAGATCGCTTTCTCCTAGAGATGGCGCCTCGGGTTCTATTTCAAATTTATAATCATCTAAAATTGATTTAATTCTTAAGCAATAATCATTTTGGTGACTTAATTTTGGGTAATGATTTAATCATGAATATAGAAATACTTGCATCTCTTGTTTATAATTGATTTGAATGTCTGTTTATCAATAATTCTGAATATGATTCTTTAACTTTTCAATTTACACATTATTTGTCGTAATTAAAGATGTTTCAAACAAAAAAAAAATTCCGTATTGTCCTAATCTTCCGATGACCGTTGGGGTTACGGTTTATTGATTATTGTTATTGTTAAACGAATTGCTTTTTCTTCCTTGCAATGGTGTTACCATGCTCGTATTCCTTATGTGATAAAATCTGCAACTAGACTTCTCAGTTGTATTGTGTTTATTTATCATTTTGATCCTGATGAAAACTCGAAATGTTATTTGACTCCCTTCTTTGTGTGGAAGGGGGGGGGGCTGTCTTCCTGTTTATCATCCTTCAAATTCCACTTCTCGAGATGTCTGGAAAATTTCTCCCTTTCTTGCTATGGCACGGACGCATTTTAATTTCTACGATCAGTCGGTTAACAACCTTCCAATGGTTCGGTACTCTCGCTCTCTTGTTCTGAGTTTGATAATACTGTCGGTTGATACTTCTGATTTTTTGTTTGTTTTTGGCAATTTGTCAAAAAAAAATTTACGCAATCGTGCCAGTATCAAAAATTTAATTCAAGTGAATTAATCGAATTTAGTGAAAGTACAGTGATTTGTTAGTAATCAACGTGTGAGAATAGTGGCTATGGCTTTAAGTAAATCCGAGTGTGCTTACAATCTTTGCATTGAAAACAGGGTAAAGGACCTATTTCCTACTTACGAAGAGGAATTGGTAAGCTTTTTTTTCTGATTTTGATTATAAGAATTAAATTTTCATGATCCCTGATTTTCTTTATACCTCGAAGTTCAACTTTATTTTATTTTTTTTGACTGTTGTTTAGATTACGCCCAGGGTCCCTTGTATAGCGGGGACACAACCCACTTTGTGTCATCGTCCTTGTTCGGGAATTGATATCGTGTGCGTAGTATTCCATCAAGCTCAATCGGAGGCAACGAGGGTGAGAGTTCATACTACTCATTCAGGAGCTAGGGTAAATGGCGCTTACTAAGTCTTAATTCCTTGTGTTGTTCATAATTTGTTATAGTTTAATTATTTATTTGTTCCAGTACTCTTATCGTATTTGCGTGCCGTCGGACGGCCGTTCTCCTCTCGGTTTGGTCCCGAATCTTTGGGTTCCATGCCATATACCCTGCGTCAACTGCCCGAATCAAAGACACGGAAAGTGCGAGATTTGTGGCTTGTATTTAGATCAGACTTTTGAGAAAATTCGATGGGAGAATTATGACGTAAGTGACTCAAAAAAAAAATTTCTTTTGTTTCTTTCTTATGACGAAATTATGGATTTGATTGATTTTTAATTATTTTCTTTTATTTATTTTAGCGTTGGGTCCCACGTTTTGAGTTTGTAGAGCAGCCGTACTTCTTTCGAGACAATCTTGTACAATGGCACCGTAGGCGATTGGCTTCAGGTCCTTTCGTAGCTACTGGATGGGGTAAATCTCGCCAGGATCGACGCCCTTTCTATTTGCATGACGAGGATTTCGATTTGCTGTGAAAGTTTCGTTTTTCTGCATCCTCAATATATGTATTCTGGACTATTATATACTAGGTTTATATTCTACTTTTGATTAATAACTAATACATGAAATAATAGCGATGGGTGATATATTATACTTTGATTTTACTATGTTCTAATATAATTGCATAAAATTACTAAAAAAATTTCTTTTTTTTTCTTCCTAATTATTTTCTGTCTTTTCTTGGTTTTCTTTGTTCTTTTCCCTTATCCTTTTATTTTATTCATGTTATAATTAGAAGTAGTAACATTTTTTTTTCTTAAGATAAAAAAAAATTTTCCTCCATTAGTTTTCTTTAATAGTGTTTTGTCAATTATTATATAGTGAAATTATTCCTTCTAAAATTATCCTCATATACTAAATTTGATTATGTATTGATATTTACCTATTTATTCTTTTTGTCGATATGCGTATGATATACTTATCATTGCCATCGGGGCCCAAGCGCATATCTCTATTTAATCGCCATCAGGGCGCTAGCGTTCGTGTTTAGTATTACTATGAAGGTACTAATAATCGATTAACGCTTAATACTGTAATTATTCATTATGTTAATTTGGATAGAGTAAAAATAGAATAATACTTTATACTTCAACTCTATTTGACATGTATCATCTGATTAACTTAAACTTAAGTCTTTTCTGGTTCGATGTATGATATATGTATGCGATTCATATGTACTACTTTATACTTATTGTGTTTTAGTTGTATCTTAATATTACCATTACGCAATATGTTTATGACTAAATAGGGACCTTCGTACTGGTCTTTTAATTTATGAATCTTTATGTAACCAAATATAATCGCCAACTTTAAAATCTTGTGGATTCGCACTTCTGTCATAATAGTATTTTGCGCGCCACTTTGCTGCTGTCGGAAGTCTATCCTCTGTTTCAAGTCGATCTCTAGCCATTGGTCCCATTGTTCGTCTTGCGAGATAAATTGTTTTAAATATTCACTTAATACATGGTAACTTCTCTCCAGTGAGCTGTTTGATTGGGGGTTGAAAGCTGTCGTCTTGAATTGCGTAATTCTAAATCTCTTTGCTACTCGTTTCATTAGACTGCTTAGGAAATTTGTACCTTGATCAGTCAAAATGGCGATAGGAGCGCAAAGGTGCATCTAAAGCGATTAGCGCGTCGGCGACCGACCGTGCTGTGGCGTCCATAAGCGCTATAGCTAGAGAGTATTTAGTCAAACAGCATTGTATTGTTAATATGTTGTTGTGTCCGTCTTCTGTTTGCGGAAACGGACCAACTATGTCTAAAGCAATTTTTTCAAAGTGTTGAACAGATGTGTCTGTGATAACCATATGATTTTTAGTTTTAACTCGGACTAATTTCTTTAATTGACACGGTGAACACTTACGAATATACATCTGTATGTCAATTTTCATGTTCTCCTAATAGAAATTTTGTTTGATGCGTTTGTAAGTTTTGTTCACACCCTTGTGTCCCCTATAGCAGAACAATGAGACTCCTTTATAATCTTTGTTCGTTCGCTTAAACTCGGATAAATAATAGTGCCTTTACAAATTATTATTTTAACCTGTGATCCTTTTAGAGTGCTTCAAATTTTATCCATCACATCGTCTTATCGTACGTTTTCAATCGAGACGCTTTTTGCAAGACTAATTGATTGATTTGTTCCTTCAGGATAAATGAGTTTAATTGCTTTAAACCGGAAACTAAATTCTCTGTGATTTTCGAGATACTCTCGCGTTCAAGTCCACGTAATATTATGATGAAATGTCGTTTAATGCTTTTCGGCATTATTCTTAACTTCCCCGCAGTTAATTCATGTAAGCGCGGTACTTCCTTACGACTCTCTAGAAGTCGTGCTCCTTCATCGCAAGGCTGGTGCATAGAGGATAAAAAATATAGATAATTATCCTTACGCATTGACAGCTGTTCTCGGGTCTCAGCAAACATTTTGCCATAACTTTTGGAACTTTTTCGTGTATTCGGTATTATAACAGAATCGTTATTTCCCTGATTACTTATACTTTCTCGATCTTGATTACTGACATTATGCGTGCCAATATCGTCGAGATTCATTAGTTCTGACGCACTTTGATTGTTGATAGGTGATATATAAGATTCTTCGTTCGTTCGTGTCCCGACGGTTCCCTCAACAGTTTCATCAGTATGTGTTTATTTATTTTCTTCGAATCTCTCTTTCCCCCTAAGTTCCTTAGTCTCCTTCTTTACTTTAGGAAGTTTCTTTCGGTTTTCTCTGTAGTCAGGCCGACTTAATTTACCTGCGCCTGTACGCGTCATTCGCCCTGTTGTGACTTCCGTAATTGCTGACTCTAGGGGTGATTGGTCCTCATTTTCGATTTGGGTTTTTGTATGACTTCCTGTGCTTTCGCGAATAAGCACAGGAAGTTGACGGGATCCTCATCTCTTCTTTACGAGTAAATGATAGCTTTATGTCCTGGACTGGATGTCCCTCTTCGAATCTATGCATTATTGTCATCACCTTATCGAATGAGTAATCGATGACTTCCACAGGAAAAACGTTTGGATCTTCCTCTTTTTTATACAATCGCGCACTTAGAATATCATATTTATCCGCGAATGTGGGGCTAATGGGGATTTTAGCTAATGAGAGAGAAAGAGAGAAAATGCCCAATAGAGGCATACAGCCTGGGTAATTAAATTCACTTACCTTTCCCTTTTATTCTGCAATTACCTGCTCTGCTCCCAGCCCGTCCTCTCAACAACTTTGAACTCGGCTTCCGAAGGGGAGGATCTCGAATCGAATGGGGCGACAGGGATCAGCAGCTTTCAGTTCAATGATTCACTCGCGTTTTAAAATAATATAAAGTTTATTCAATTGCCACAAAATTTAATAACGCTCGCTCGCAACTGTCTAAATTTCCGTATTATTTGATTATTAAAATTAACGAATCACAACGTAATAATGATAAATACACAATTGCAAATAAAGCGATGTAATAATCGGAATGTCCGAGTTGTCTCTATAACCGAAATATTCTAATTTCTCACGCTGATGTTAATTTTTCTAAGTGTCTGCACCGATTCGAATTTTCTAAGTCTTTGTACCGTTTCGAAATATTCTAAGTTTGATCCGTCGAAAATTTTGATGCAGACTGGCGATGTACGTACCTGTTGCTGGGCTTCTTTATACTCTCGTAGGAGAGGTACTCTCCGATTTTCGTTTCCTCGGAGGGGTGGGTGTTTGACCAATTAGGAAACCTGATGCAGCTTCTTGCCTTATATGGAACTTTTTATGCATGTGACGTTGCTGGGCCAATCAGAAAACCAGAGTAAAAATCCTCTCCTCTAGTACATCGAGTCCCCTCGTGCTCTTCTCCTGTCAAATTCGGCTCTGATTTACCTTCCTTATCTACAGACTCATAGAAGCTCCTTCTGTGCATTTTGAGCCGACTTGCGCGGTGTCCTCTTTGATAGATCTTCGAGCTTCTAGCGCGCGTGACTTATGTGTCTCTCTTCATTGCCCGTGCGTCGCTTTCGTGTATGCGCGGTCCATGATGTACAGTAGGCTTCTTGTCTTTTTTTCCTCTGCTCTACTTGCATCCGCTGTATTCCCATCGTGGAACCGAGATGTGTGTGTATCGGTATGTCTCGCTTAGCTTTGAGTTTCTGCTGTAATCTTGCAATGTGTACGTGCATATCGGTGTGCTTCGCTTGGTCTCTTGCCTCTGCTGTAGAGTCGTAGTATGTGTGCGCGCATATCGCTGTTTCGTTTTATTATTATTTTGCGTGCATTTACTATTATTGTTATTCTTAATTGATTTTACTTTGAGTTTAATTATCTTACGTTGTCGTTCCTTATTCTTATCCTTATAACCCAACAAATTCAATTAATTATTGAATTTGTTGAATTAATTGTAACTTATTGTATGCTACATTCTAGTAGGAAGGGTATTCATGTCTTTATTTTATAATACCTTATCTTATAGATTTTTAGTATTTTTAAAATGCGAAATATGAAAAATTAGAACTGATATGAATGATAAAATTGAAAAATTACCTAACAAAAGCAAAAGTTCATTAGAATCAAATCTCGATCAACGCTATAAAGAGACAATCGAGGAGGATACAACCAATAGTATTGATCTTCACTCACCAAACCGGCCAGTGCTAAATAAAGCCCGTTGCCAAAATTATCAAAAAGTATTCTTTAAGAAACCAGGTAGATTTTTAGCATTTAAATATAAAACAAAATTATTTCTAAAGTTAATTCCATGGATTTCGTTTTTCAAATTATAAGTGTTAACGCAGTATAATAATAGATATGTGTATATATGTATATAGCGAGCGAGCGTATTAAAATGTATTAGTATGAATGGTTTTTGTATATACGTGTGAATTTCTGTGTGAATGTATGAATGTGAAAGTAATTTAGGCGGCACGATCCCCGCTCGCTCCGAGGCCTATATAAGGACCCGCACGACCCGTACCAGTTCACTAGCCGAAGCGCAACTTAAGCGCCAGCGCAACTAAAGCGCCTAGTCTCTGCTCTTGATCAATTTATGCCTTGAGCCGGTAAACAACTTAGAATATTTTCAAATATTTCTATACTTATAGAATTTTAAGATAGGCAACGATATCGCATCATAACGCGTATCCGTCCTATACTTATAAAATTTTCGATTCTTGTCACAACTAACTTATTGTTAGAACAATTTCATTACCGAATAAAAACTTATAAAATTTTCGAACACGAGCTATCAGATAACGCAAGCTTAAGCGTATCTGTATATCTATATATTTTTGTCAGAATCAAAACGAATTTACTTATTTGATTAATGTGATATTATAGAATATATGCAATATGTATGCAATATTCTAAAGCATATTTATTTGAATATACTTACTTTTGGTTATAAAACACAAAAATCTTTTTATTTGCAAATGAATCCTCACTAGCTGGTATCCCGGACTTGAACAATTATAATTAAAAATTATTATAAAAAAAATAATAAATTAAACTTATTTAGAATCTGTCGTCAAAATTACGACACAGATTAAGTAAATGTTCACTGCTTTTCGATAATAAGATTAATATATCTTACACTCCAGGACCGAGAAAAGTCGTGACCGTTTCATACTAGTGGACAGACGACATTGCAAAGCTTAGAAAAAAAAATTTCCATTCTAGAAAAAGGACTCAAAGAGCCTGGAAGCAGAAAAGGCCTGAAGCCGGGGACCTTTCCAAAAGACAGGACGAATTGCGAAAAATTCTCAAAGACGCGATAAAAGAGAGCAAGCACCGCTGCTGTACGAAGTTTATCGACAACGTCGAGAAAGATCCATTCAACGATGGATACGCGATTGTTACACGAAAGACAGGCGAAATGAAACGCTCGGAACTTATGGAAGCTGAAACGATGGAAAAAGTAATCAATGGTCTGTTCCCCACACATCCCATCAGACCTCAGATAGAAGCGGCGGAAATACCGGCAGACGAGATTCCTCTTTTTACAGAAGGCGAACTCGCAGCTACTTCGTCCCTTAAGAGTGGCAGGGCACCGGGACTGGATGGCATCCCTGCGGAAATGCTCAGAATCGTTGCATCGCAGCGGCCTGAGCTGCTATTGGAGATGTAAAATCAGTGCCTGGTACAGGGAGTTTTAGCTCGCGGTGGAAAAGAGCGAGACTTGTACTGATTGAAAAATCGAAAAACGAAACAGATACAGATACTTTCTATAGGCCACTGAGTCTTTTAGACACAATGGAAAAGACGTGGGAAGCACTGGTTAAACCGCGAATACTAAGTGCTGTACGCGAAGCAGGAGACCTTTCTGATAAACAGTGTGGCTTCCTCTACTTTCTTCACTGTGTCGTTACTTCTCTAACGGCCCCTATGGTGGATCGTCCTTTTCTAGATACGCGACTAGAGACATTGTGATTCTGGTAACGTTTGACGTAAAAACGCGTTCAACTCAGTAAGATGGACGGACATATTTGCTGCCTTAGAATCATTCGGTACGTCGCGATACATTATGCTTCTTACGTAAGATTATCTGAGGGACCGGATTATCGAGTATGACACGAAAGAAGGGCGCAGAAGAAGGCCTATAACTGAAGGAGTTGCGGATGGTTCGATCTTGAGTCCAGACTCCTGGGGTATCTTGTACGATGGGCTTCCGAAACTCGAAATGCCGGGGGACGTCATTTTGACAGCACTGAATGTGGGCATCGCGCAAGCGAAGTCGAACGCTATCATGAGCAGAGCGCTATGGTGGATGGCCAACCAAGGATTGACACTAGCACTTGATAAGACAGAACTTGTCCTAAAGACAGGAAATCGGATACCGACCATCATACCCATGAAGGTAGGCAGCAAGACTGTAACGACGAAACCCTCAGCCAAGTTTCTAGGAATAACTCTAGACATGAAGTTGAACTACGGGGAGCACCTAGATTGCGTCTGTAAAAAAGCCACGCCTAGAATAGAACAACTTAGCGGTACAGCGAAGGGGAGCCCTTAGAATAGCATGCTCATACCGGACGGTCGCGGCCGAGGCATCGATGGCAATCGCGGGGGTAATCGACGTAGATCTTCTTGCGATTGAACGCAAGCGGATCTACGAGGCTCATTTAGTGTCGAATAGCACCTCGATTGCCGCGGAAGAAAGAAAAATAATAATGTGCAATTGGTAGACTAGGTGGACCGATTGCTCAAAGGCTAAATGGACTAGGACCCTTATAAAAGATGTGGGCCCGTGGGTGGACAGAAAATGGGGGGAGGTCAACTTTTATCTTACCCAGTTTTTCTCCGGTTACGGATACTTTAGGAGCTATCTGTTCGCGATGAACAATGTGGCAGCACCGGGGTGTAAGTACTGCGGTAACGAACGGGACGACGTGAGACATACGTTTTTTGAGACTGTAGTCGAAACGATGCTTGACAGAAGTAACTTATTATTTATTGTCGAAAAAATGTGATGTACTCAGTAAAAAGAGGTCATGCAAATTAGAACTTTCGGGAATAAATGACATAACGTCACAACAATCTAACCTCCATATGACATATAATAACGGAACGATTCCCAAGTGTAAAAAATTTAACGAAAACGACCCACTCACGCTCGATATCAAGGAAGGAATATCAGACGACTGCGTTACAAACCGAGACCCAACTATTCGGCGAAACATGTGTATTGAGCTAAGCCCCGTGGCGCTAGACACAGTAAATGACACCGATGACAAAAAAGCAATCTTTGCCTCAACTCGAAACGACAGAATAAGCTGGATTGACACAAGAAACGACGCAGATGATGTACGTTATACCGAACACCGAGGATTAACATTCACCGAACAGCTACCCGCCGATAGACGTCTTAACCGATCGCTGTTAGGCGAAGTACCCTATTCTAAAAATCACGTGCTACCTTCCATAGGTAATTTTTTTGACAAGCTTGACACAGAGCTACAACCTACGCCGCAGCCGGGAGACTCCGATTTTATAGATCAATATGAACAATTCAAAAAACGAATGCAGGATAAGGTACACGAGGATTTAAATTTAAAACCGACTTCTGACCCAATTATCCGACACACGCAAACCGTACAACAGCATAGAGACCGCTCTCGAGACGGGGGCTGGATGTTCTCGCTACACCAAACACTAAACACAATCCCTCATTACGACGGAAATCCAGACATGCTCGCACTAGTTTGTCGCGCAGTTCGCGACGTGATTTACGAATTCGGCCCGGACTCCGAATGGTGGGTACTCAACTCGTTGGCATTGAAGTTTCGGGGACGTGCTGCTGACGGCTACATTTCGCGTCTGACGCAATACGACACTGTAGAGCGGTTGCTAACCGATTTAACTACGCAATACAGCGGTGTTGGCGGAGCGGACAAAGTTTTAGCTGACCAAGTAATTCGCCAATATGCAGGAGAAAGTGCAGGAGACTACGGACCACGCGTTCAAACATTGCACAACCGATTGTTAAACATCTATGACGCGAGCCGCGACATGCGCAACTGGGAGAGAGCTACTTATAAAAATAACGCCGATAAGGAGGACCTCGAACAATTTTTATTCGGTCTAAACGGGGAATTACAACACCAAGTTCGTTAAAAAAACTCATTATGTCTCAGAGAAGCTATTACACAGGCCATAGCATTCGAACACCGTACTAGCGCGCGCCGCGCATACAGTCAGCAACCGGATCTTATTCGCGAAGACAGCACTAAAATTCCGTCGTGGGCAGCCGAGCTTATGAATATCGCAAAGGCAGCATGTGAACCGAAGGCCACGCCAATAGCCAGCGAAGCTGTCAGCTACACTACGGGTATGAGCGTTTGTAACCATTGTCGGCAACAGGGTCACTTAGAGAAAGACTGCAAGGAAAAGAAATGTCGATATTGGGCCATACCGGGCCACACCTACGTTGAATGCTTCTCGTTGGAAAACGCGATAAATAACGGACGTCTCAGTAAAGAAAAACTTGAACAGCTAGCGTCAGCATCCGTTGCCGCTGCTCAACCAGTATTATATACCCCCTTCCCCATACCCACCCCAGCCCTGATGCTGTACGTCATACCTGCACCGCAAAAAACAATGGGACGCAGAATAATAGCGCTCCCCAAGAAAATAACGGAAAGCAAAACGGCGCTTATCGACAGAACAACGTGCGCAGATACTCAGGGGAACGTAACGGTGGGGACAATAGAAACTATAACAACAATTACGGGTACAATAATCGAGACGGTATTAGAAACTATAACAACGATAATGGGTACGATAATCGAGACAATGACAGGAATTATAGCAATCATAATAGGTACAACAATGATAGAGACGACAATCGAAATTATAATTGGCGCGAAAATGGGGGATACGACAACAGGCGTAATGATCGTGGGTTTGAAAATCGTCGATACAACCGGGATTTTGATAATCGGCGAAACGATAGAGGATTTGACAATAGGCGCAACGACGGTAGAGGCAACTATAATAACATTCGTTACAATGATCAGAACAACGGCAATCATAACAATTACCGTAATAGACAAGATAACAGAAATGACAGAAATCAGCCCGGAGATTCTTTAAACTACCAGGATGCTCGTTACCAGTCGGGGGTATCGAGCAATCAATAAGCAATAGAACACCGAATCCGAAACCGACGCAAACACAAGAAAAGAAAATAGAGGGGCCAATCGATAAAAAGCAGGAGAAAAATGAAGATACAAAAAAGTAAATAAAAGAGATAGCCGTACAATTTAATAAGTTAAAAGAACAGTCGAAATGAACCACCAATCGTAGAACTTACGAGCGAAAAGTTAGAAGGAAGGAAAGCACGTTTCTATGCGGATAGTGGAGCCGATATTACGTTGATTAAAGCGAGTAACGTCACTAGTAGGACAATAATTGATAAACAATATGTAATTGCCATTAACGGAGTTACGCCAGGTGAATGTTTAAATCTAGGTAGGACAAATATGAGTTTAGAGGGACTAGAGTGCGACGTGCACGTGGTTCCTGACGAATTTCCCATTGATACCGATGGAATCTTAGGATGGGATGTGTTTTCAAAATACGGTGGAAAGGTCAATGCTGCAGACAGGTGTATAGAATTTGGACAGACGATTATACCATTTGCTCAAGACGAAAGATTTATTATACCAGCACGTACGAGACAAGTAATTTACGAAAGAGCAAGCGATAGATCAGAGCAAATAGGATTTTCCCCTTTACAAAACTTAGGAGAAGGGTTATACTTTGGACATTTTATTCTTATTAACCAAGAAGGTAAAATACACGCCTTATGCGTTAACACTACAGAATATGAGGTAGAGTTAAATCCACCAGAGGTAACACTGGAAGCCTGCAAAGCCATTAAGGAGGGGGGAGAAGAATTTAATCTAGAAGAAGACGACATAATCCGACCAACAGATTCACGCCACAGCTTTCCTACATACGTGATACCAAAAAAAGCCGCAGCGGACGGTACGAAAAGATGGCGACTAGTAACAGATTTTATAAAACTGAACGAAGTAACGGTAGGAAATAGCTACCCGATACCCAATACAGTAGACATTATTGATAGCGTCACCTCAGCTAGGTACATAACCGCCATAGACTTGAGGACCGGGCCCTACCAGATACCAATGGATCCCACAGACGCCCACAAAACAGCTTTTACTGTACCATTCGGCCATTACTGCAACCAACGTTTAGGCATGGGACTCAAAGGCGCTCCTTCAACATTCAGTCCTTGATGGACTTAGCACTTGCAGGCCTATAAGGGATAGAATTGTATGTCTATTTAGATGATATAATCGTTTTCGCTAAGGATCTTGAAGAGCACGGTAAGAAGTTCCGACGCTTGATGAAGAGACTAGACTACGCCAACTTGACTATCGAGCCCATGAAGTGTCAATTCCTACAGCGAGAGGCACACATTTTAGGACATATCTCTGGAAAAATCCGAGCAGATCCTAAGAAAATAAAAGCAGTAAATAAATTTCCAATACCAACGAACGCCAAGAAAGTCAAACAATTCTTAGGACTCGCAGGTTATTACAGGCGCTTTATCAAAGACTTCGCGAAATCAGCAGCAATTCTATCTAGACTGTTGAGGAAGAACGAGCCCTTCGTGTGGAAATAAGCTTTTGACCAACTACGAACGGCATTGTGCGAGGAACCAGTGATGAAGGCACCAGACTTAACTGTGCCCTTTTTAGTAATAACCGACGCATCTGATTAGACCATAGGGGCTATTTTAAGTCAAGGACAGTTAGGCCGCGACCAGCCCTGCGCTTATGCATCATGAGTCCTCAAGGGACCCGAGCTAAGATATTCCACCTACGACAGAGAACTACTAGCGGTCGTGTTCGCAAAAGATTAATTTAGATACTACCTCGCAGGACGCAAATTTATAGTAGTAACAGATCACGAGCCGCTGACAAAAAGAGAGTCTATAAGAAGGTACATGGCAAGAAAACCGGGAAAATATACCCTACATGCTACAAATTACCCGACTCACGTGAAACATCTCAAGCAACATCAAGCCGATTCTCAGTCAGGCGGATCCGAACAAGGTCTTGAGAAAACTCCACAAGGAAGAAAATATGAGACTTGGAGTACAAGCCGCAAGTACACCGCAAACTCAGGGAACGAACTACAACGACGACCCTAAAAGGCCCGTACGAAAGCAGACCCTTAACAGAAGTCAGCCAAAATTTCACAGAAATGACATGGAAATCAGCACAGAAAGCAAAAGTAGCTTAGGAAGCGACGCCGAAGATGAACCCTTAAGAGCTAATCAAGAAGAGCGAGAACAAGAGGTAGAAAGTTCACACAACCTCAGGGAAAAAGAGCATTCACTGGATCGCCACAACTTACCACAGCCACTAACGCCGAGGCGAGTACCAAACAGTAGCAACAGCCATGAAACATCAAGATCAATTCCTCAGAAAACGAATAGCGAGGCGAGCAACGAAGGCCTCAGTAATAAACCAACGAGCACAGAATCACCGATAGCAAACCTCCGACAGATATTGTTCGGCAAGGGAAATAAATTTCGAACTCGCCTCACCGTAGACTTAGAGGAGATAAGTAGACAAGATAAGTCGGGAGTCCTAATCAAAATATGCGAAAACGAAGCGCAATGTGGCAACGAGATACCCGACGGAATGATAAACAACAAGAGAAATCCAAGCGCAGAGACACCATACGAAAGTATAGACTCCCCACAGCCGATTCTAACCACGCACATCCCCCCAGCCCCAAACAACAGTCACCCTAGCACTCCAAAACGCACTCTTCCCATCTACAAACCAAGGAAAGATTTCTACCATAGTACACCGCAAATAGACGATCAAGCCAACGATAAACCCTTTCCTGAGAGCAACGTTTCAGACGCATCCAGGAGAGACATCGATCTAAGTCTCCATGACAAGAGAAAACACGATAATACTAGTCCCATAATGGAAGGGAGCCGCGATTGGTCCGAAGAGCCAGTGGAGGGCTCGTTTACCGATTAATCAGCGACCGATCAAAGGGCAGCAACTAAGGGCACGTCACCCAGGACTCAGCCAGCCCCGACACCATACACGGGAACTGACTCAGATGCAATGGCCCGACGGTATTGCGTGAACTCACAGCGTGAAGATTGTGCAGAGCCATCCATACGATTGACACACGAGAGAAACATACCCATGGAGCCACCGGGAAACTGCCTGTTCAATTCGATAATAAAAATCTTAAGTCTGCAAATGACACCAAGTCAACTGAGATACAAACTCTTGTGCAGCCCACATGTGGAAACCTGTGGTGATCCAGAAGAGGCTCGACGTATCTTGCTATCAGAAGTCGAGTACGGAGCCGCGGATTGCATATACGTATTCTCGAGGGAGTTCGGATATAACGTGTGTGTGCACTTCCAAGCAAATAGTCGAAACAATTACTGTCACTTCTATCTAAACCAAGGCAAAGAATTTATACACTTACACCTAGCGGGCAATCACTTCACTCCGTAATGTATGTCATAACAGAAGACGAATTTGACGAAAAATCAGAATCTGAATCAGAGCAGGACGAACAACCCACTAACTTCCAAAGAAACCCTAACGTAAGAGAAGCTATGGCACGCTATTTAATAGCCGAAGCGCGACCAGAACAAGATTCACAAGAGTGGAAGAGAGACCCTAATGATAAGGAGCTATTCACCGGGGTACAGAGCCTGAATGACCCACCCGTTTGCGCATAAATGCAACTTAGCTTATATTTTAGCAGAAGACATGATCCTCAACACAGAAGTACTAAACGCTTTGATAGAAAGACGCTACATACACGCAGAAGAACTCTTAGAAACTCTTAGAAACACAACGTTTTATAGGCGAAATCGTCGTAACAAAACACAGGGAGACGTACATATTCGGAATCGTTTTAAAGAAACACCTACACGACAAACCCTTAAGACCAGATATTGCTAGATGCGTAAAAACGCTGCAGTCATTGCCTGAACAATACGGAATAACAACGTTTGGCCTTATCAGAGATCTGGAAATAATCACGCTAGCAGACTGAGTACACGTAATTGAGCAATGTAACAATACCTTTAAAGGAAAAGCAATATCAATCAGAAAAGAAACTGGTGCGGGTAAAAACAAAGCTACCGATACATATTAACCATCCAAGATAACTTTACAAAATTTTGCATATTAGTGCCAGTCGAACACGCAACAGCAGGGGAAGTAACGCGAGCTCTTACGGAGAAACTAATCTGCTATTTCGGCTCACCCGTAACCCTCATTTCCGATCAAGGAACACACTTCATGAACCGAGTGATGGAAGAATTCGCACGTATATTCAGAGTCAATAAATACTCAACAACAGTGTACTATCCCCAGTCCATCGGCGGAATAGAACGAATACATCATACACTTAAAGAGTACGTTAAAATGTATATCAAAGGCAACGATAATTGGGATGAAGTAGTACCATTAGCACAGCACGCATAAAACTCCACGGAACACGACGGACTAGAATACTCACCATACGAATTAGTTTTTGGCCGACGGGCACGCACACCGTCAAGCTTCCCACCACGAGAGCACTTACAAATGTACGACGACTATCTTGCTGACACAACAGAAGCTTATGCTCAACTTAGAACGATGGCAGCGATGAATCTAATACAATCAAAACACCGCTCGAAACACTACTACGACAGGAAATTAAACGTGCAACACTTTAGAGAAGGAGAAAAGGTCTATGTTCTCAAGGAGCCCAAAGTCGGCCAATTTAAACCCGAATATAAGGGCCCGTGCGAAATCATAGCTATTAACTACTCAACATACAACGCGAAGATACAAAAAGGGGATAAAACACGGATAGTAAATATAAATAAACTTAAACGATATATACCGGAAATCGAACAGGAGAAGGGTACCAATATAAGTATAAAATAGAAAAAAAATAATAATATGAAGAAAAATTGAACAAAAATATATAATACTGAAGGTAAATGGTACAAGCCAGTAAAATAATGAATAATTAATATTGGTATAAAATAATAAAATAACTAATAGTTGAACAAAATAATAAACGAATTGTATCGGAATAAAATGATAAAATCATTATATAAGAATAGTAAGAAAAATGAATACAATACTAGAAACGTTTGAATTAAACCAGAGTGACATTTGAGAAATAATTACGTTGAATTAATAATGAATAGACGGTAAGAAAAGCTCGAACATCTAGCGACCCCCGGACGCCGCATAAAATAATGGAACATTCAATCGAAAAACAAGTATAGGAAAATTATACTAATATAAATCAATAAATAAACAAGACTTAACAAGAAAACTAGTAGGAGATGACGCTTGGATCAAGACTAGGGTTTAAATAAATAATCACTGGAAGTTCCAGTAAAACCATATGTATTAATCACATACAAATCACAAGAATTTAAAGCATCACCACGGAAGAATGGGATAACGATCATCGGAATCCTCGGAGGCGCGCCAATCAATAGATCGACGGGTCTCAGGCGAAAGATACCGCGGACGATAAGAACAGGAGTCACTATAACTAGACCAGGCATCGGAAACTGGCACCTCAGGGCAACCTAAGTGATGATGTCGGTAAGGGAAGCGCATTCTGGACCCGATTCCTTGAAGCAGACGGTTCCTCCAGACCGGAGCAGATCCCCGACATACAGCGCAAACCCTACAGCGGGATAGGCAGTTATCACACACGGCGTGACCATTATCGCACTGCCGAAAGTTTGGATAGATAAAATCATCACAGATAGGACAAGTGAATAAATCACGAAGCAGGGCATCTGCTTCGTCAGAGTTCTCAGCCGGAGGAGCCGGGGAAGTCGACTGAGCGGCAGCTAGCTCGCCTGACTCAGCAACTGCAACGCGTCCGGAAACATCATCCGAAACACCGTCCCCATTCGAATCCAGGAACAGATTCCCCAATAGATCCTTCGGCACAGACGAAGTGGGGCTAGAAGGCTCCTGCGCCAAAGGCTGATCGTCCCAGGGCGATGTAGGCGGTGTGATACCGACCCAAGTATCAACGGGGTCTGGGTTAGGCCGCACAGGAACTAACACCCTACCAGGCTCATAAGGAATTCGGATACTTGGTCGAACCTACAATAAGGAAAGGGATTATATAGAAACAAGTAAGAGGAGCGCAAAATAGAAGCTAACTCACACAACAGTGAATTGACAAGACGTACCGCCGACTCAGAAGGAACATCTAATATAGGCGACGGTGACCCACGGACGAGAGTATTCACGGGAGAAAAAGAGCAGCATCTAGCGTGATTAGTCCATTCATCGGATTTTAGAAATTGTCGGCAGCCCAGATATTGAT
The DNA here is from genome assembly GCA_024372645.1 of Trichomalopsis sarcophagae. Classification (NCBI taxonomy): domain Eukaryota; kingdom Metazoa; phylum Arthropoda; class Insecta; order Hymenoptera; family Pteromalidae; genus Trichomalopsis; species Trichomalopsis sarcophagae. Next base: position 444,405 of record QLSS01000073.1, read on the forward strand.
ACCAACAAGCATGCGTTTGCTCACCGGCCAGAGATTCCAACACTAGCTTTCGCACATTGCCACGCTGACCGCGGCAGATAGCACGAACCGTAGTATTATCCCGACAGAAGCTACATACCGAATGATCATTTAAGTACTGATAAATAGGCTTGAACATGTAATCACAACAAATCGGACAAGGCACTAATACGGGACCGGAATTATTCTCACTCGATATCATAGAGAAGGAAGAGGTGAACGAATCGTTAGCGGAATTAACCTCAACCATTGATCGCTCAGGCGGCGCGCTGAGCACCGACGGTGATAAACGAGGTAAAGTGTCCCGAGATAAAGTTACGCGTGAAGGTACCGCGCGGGAGACCTCAAACGACGGCACGGAGCCGAAAGACGGGAGTAAGTCGCCGGCAGACGGAAACACCGATTCGTAATTCTCCGAATTCATATGCGTAACGTTATAAGTACTGTCTTGAATTACGAGACGAGAGACAGATAAATTCGCGGAAAAATACCTGGTACAAGCAGGAGCACTGTCGTCGAAGTCGCTTCTAACAACCGGCGCGGGAACTGCCTCGGAAGCAGAAACCGGAGCGCTATTGTACCAATAACTGGCCCACTCTGATATGTTCTCTTGCGTCAAATCCGACCCACCGTTGCAAACAGACGAAGCGACCAAATCGCAAGTAGTAGGGCGCAGATGTATAAGATACACGACGGATGTATGAGGCACCTCGGTACCGGAGCGCTCCTCGCTAATCCCAACCGGAAAGGAAGGCGGATAGGTACTCGTCATTGGGGGCAATGGTGCGGGAGGATAGGACACTGCAGAAGGATAATACAGGAATCGGAATACGCCCTGGACGACCCGACCTGACAGACTCGAGCTCGCCAACGTTGTCTCGGCAGAACTGCGGCTAGGCGTCTGACTATGCCCAGGAAGTCTTGCACGAGTCACATGGAGAAAGAACTACAAACATATTACAAAAATAAGGGAAACAACACACAGACGAATAACGGAAAGAACAAGCAACTAACGAAATAACAAGTTAAAATAAAATTACTACTCACTTGCGCACTAGGTAAAACAACGGAAATGGGCCTAGACGGAGGTAGACCACGCCTATATATACGAGAGCCAGATGAAGAAACAGATCCCGAGGGCCGACGGTAACCACGGCCAGCTGCTCGACTTGATGTAGAAGAGCAATCACGCGCAACAGGTGCCCCTCCAATAGCACCTCGACCACGACCAGACTGAAGGCGCGCTAAACGCCGCCCTCTGAGAGACTCCGAGACGCCAATGGGTGGTGGATCCACGGTAGAATTATAACTCCTGACAAGGTTCATCGACGCCGAAGAGTGCAGATACTCCCGAACGGACCGGAGAAACAACATGTCCTCGATCATCTGATCAAGGATGACAGTCGGAGCCTCAACTCGAGCAAAAATGCGATCCACGGCAACCCTTATACGAGACGAACGATGAGGCGAGTACGCTCGTACCTCACCAGTGGGAAAAGGCCGCCTAGGGTAAGAGCGCCTAAAGGTACGAGGTCCGGATCCACACCCACACGAGCCAGAAGAAGCCATCTTTCCTTCTCTTCTCTGAAAACACCAGAGAAATATGTAAGGGAAGAACGCAGCTTTCACGAAAATACGACCACAAAGAGCACTTAATAACGAGTACTTACCAATAAATTCACAAGGAGATGGAGCAGCAGCACGAGGCACCCAAAGCACTCGAAGAAAATCACGCAAACGGACAACAAAACAGATGGACAGCAATTCAGCTAGCAGTGAGGTAGAAAGGAGCGATCACGATCAATTTATACAAACAAGCAATGATTCCCCTAATAGCAATTTCGCATAAACTCTGTCAGTGGGGATAGACGAAAAGTGCCGAGACAGCGTCAGCACTCAGTCCGGAAGGCAAGGTACGACGGCAAGCGGTGAAGCGGGCGACGAATGTCGGGAACGAAAAATGCGAACGCATACAAAATATTATGATACAATTATTTAACCACGAGACAGTTACGATTCTTTAACTATGTAAGGCCTAATTTAGTTATTGCAAAAACAGTGAAAAGAACATTAACGGTACCCGTAAGATTAGCAATAAAAGGTCATTCGTCAAAAAACAAAATTACAAACACATATATTACCTTCAATTACGAACGTAGAAAAGGACGGAATTCATAACAGGTCACGGAACTAATGTGTCTCTATATGATATTCTTTACGCTCGTACACTTCAACTATACTCACTTTTACGCTTCATTCCATCAATTGCACTCATACAGATGCACGCATAATTAACATGAGCGACCAATCCTCTCGTGTTTGCTCATGTTCGACGCTAACTTGAAGCTCCCACACCAACGGCACGTCTTTTTCGGTGTACCTCCGGGCGCATGGGCGATCCGGTGGTGGCGCATTAAATGACACTTCTGTTTATATATCTGGGAACATAAGGAACAGGCGTGATGCTTGGAACTGCTACTTGCGCATGTTCCCGCATATGTGACAACAAAGAAGTAATGAAAGGGACACCTGTCGGTAGGACAGACATACCTCCGGAAAAACCGATCCCTCACGACGACCGTCACGGTGGGGTTGGAAGGAACATAACCCACAGCATTAGAAGGACAACGTCAGGTGACGAACCGATCAGCACCGGCATTCTACCTAGGACCCCCGACATTCACTGCCTCAGCAACGCTGATGCCCAATTTGATCACCTAGTGATATATACCCGGCCCTACGTAGACAAGGTCCCCGGACCGCTGCGTGATGAACTGATGCGGAATTTTGCGAGCCTGAAGATACTCGGACGTAATGCAGATATTCTTATTATTATCCGGAGTCGGGCAACCTTCCAGATAATCAGAAATATCATCGCGCCCTAGAACCCTCAAGCGGCCAATAGAGTCCCCTAGAGCCACCGTCAAATCATAGAAACTCCGGGGATGCACAAGGAGCCACACCTTCCCCGAGCCCACTGCGCCAAACCGAATCATATTGGCGCTGTCAAGGTAGTTGTCGTCCACATGTAAGTCAGTCAGGGCATACCGTCCTGACACGTACACCGAGGGTTCATTAACCCCGAACGCAGCAAGAGCGTCAGGATTTCGTGCCGGATGATGGTGCCACAGTAACTTGCAGAGGCGAGAGGTAATCCCCACCGACGCTGGAGTAGTATTCTGCCAGTAAACAGGAGCAAGACGGTCCGAAGCGACGTCGCGGACGCACTGATCAAACTTGGCACACATGTTACGGTAGCAATTTTTCCTTCGGACGTCACGAAACTAAGGAAATAAAGGAAAATCTCAGTAAACACAAGATAGATCAACAAAAAGGGAACAAATGAGACAGTAACCCAAGGACACTCAATTAAACATGAATTAATTCCGTAACGACAAGCCACGTCAGAATAAAATCGGCGGCAGACCGCTGACAGACAGATAGAGCAGTTGAAAAACATACAGGGATAAACATACAAATGAAATTGCACTAGGTTTTCAAGGAACGCTACGCAGACCTCAAACACAAATTACATTTTAGTATAAAGATAATAACTCGTAAAAACAGAATAATTTAATAAAACTATTTTAATAATTCCAATGATTCTAATATATTCAATAGTATGATTATAAACCAACTATAATTAATACAGAGAAATAAATTCCGATACTATTGTTGAAATTTGATAAAACTCACAAATTATAATGCCACTGCATTACATTCTTCTACTCATCTTCATATAGTAGTTCGAAACACGCGACAATAAATAACTTAATCTATTATATTTCCGCACTAAAGGGGGGATCGTTACACGGACCTGCACCCAGAAAACAGGACCGTGATTAATTACGCATATACACATATAAAGCGGAAAGCCCAATACGCGGACAAAACGAAACATAAACTTATGCTTGAACTCCGGAGAAACAATACACCAAAATATCATAAACGAATACTTACAACATACACGCAGGGATCACTTTCAACGGCCGTAGGAGCCTGGATAAGCCGCATCGCATCATCCAAATTAGCCATCGCACGAAACCTCACAAAATCGACGTTAAAATCAGCCATTTTACAAAAAAAGACCACAAAAAGGATAGAAAAGCTCGAAAATTAATAGGATTATTGAATACAAACGAGAGTAAAGAGTAAACTTAGATAATTATTTTCTGGAAAACAATCTATTCTACGCAAGATGTTGTAATTACAAAAAGTGCTTAGAATTAGTTGAAGAATACGCCTGAATTTTTTTGGACCGTTTTGAGCAATTTTTGAAATTTTGCAATTTGTCAATTTTTGAAAAACCAAAATATTGCTCCAAACGTTTGGAAATAAATTCAGATGTATTCTTCAGCCAATTCTAAGCACTTTTCATTCTGACTATTATTTACGTAGAGTGAGTCGTTTGCGAGAAAAAAATTCATAAACTTTTAAATAAAAATTTTGCAGTTATGGCGACATTTTGCAATAAATAAATGCTCGAATGGACATCGGCTCTTGATCATTTTCAAATTCAAGGTTCGAGAACATGATTGGTGTGAAAAAATAGTATGTAAAAGAGCCGTAAAGTGTTCCAAACTCGGATTGAAAAAAAAAATCAAAGTACAAAATCTGCATTTTTTTAAGTTTAATTCGAATTAACTATGAATAAACATTTGTTTAGCGACTTGAAACCATTGCCATTCGAAAGAGCACCCTTGAAAATATAGGGTATGGTGGATCCTGAATTTTTTAAAGAAGCATTAGTCGTGCACTGGCCGTCCAAACTTGGGTTCGAAAAACGTGTCGCCTGAGCGTTAATGGGTTAAAATCTAGTTTTGTACTGTAAATTTAGTAATATTTAAATAACTTTATTTTTTAATTTATTAAATATATAAATTATAATGCACAAGCGCTACCAATGACAATGAGATTGGTTGCTGCTATTTTATTTGTTTGATGATTACTATATAAAATTTTTATAATCATGTTACGTCCTGACTACTAAATGATTTATAATAATCAATACGTACTGAATGGTGTAGTGGCAAGGCTCTTGTTGTGCTTTAATCAGGTTGATTTATAAATGAAATAATGTTACTGCTTTGCTTTAGATAACGGAAACTGTTTCTTTCTTTTATTCTTATAATCGTATTTATACTTGTGGTTACGATTATGTATTAGACTCTTTAATTTTTAGTTTGCACTTGTCACCAATTGTCGGACTGGCGTGCAATATGGAGCTCTAATTTTGAACTGACTGCTAAAGTGCGCACAAAACCTTTTAAAAGCTTAGTATGGCACAATATGTTTATGGAGATTTATAAACATTATATCTTAAGAGTATCGAAAATGTACACATAAAAAGTGGCGCTCGCTTGTTACGTCACGGAACGCTGAGTGTATATTTTGGCTGTGTCAGCGCTCATTGACACATTTACACGTTTCGACAGCATTTTTGCAAACGTAATAAGAATTTGAATTTTGATTCTTTAAAACAATGAGACATCAATGTGTCCTACTTACAATTGAAAATGAAACATCAAAAGTTACGTTACAGACGTAACAATCAAATACTTATATTTTGCTATTTAATTAATTTATCATATAAAAATGATAATATACAAGCGTTATTAATGCAATGAACCCCCTCAAAGGATTGCCACCTTGTCATGTGCCCATAGGGCCGGTAAGGGGGCTGCTCCGGTCGATTGTGCGGCGGATCTCGGACCCGGACCCGGCGAGAGAGAGTGAATGTTTCTGGCTGTGTCTGATTTCCTGTAAAACGGGCTCTCATATGTATGTGGATCCCCGTAAAAAGGGCTCTCACTTGCTTCGGACTCTCAACGGGCCTGGGGGCAGGACTCACTCAACTCTCCTCATTTTAGAGGAAGGAAAGCGAAAACTGCCTGGCGGACCGACTAGAGGCTAGGAGCAATCCCCCAACCAGGCGAAGGCGGTAGAGCCGGTTGGGAAACACAACACATGAACACACATGTTACACTCCCACACTTACACACTGCCGACCCAAAGCTGCCCCCGGACACGTGTGTCCACCGAAGTCACTCGAGTGGGGCTGACTGCGTCGATCTGAGGGTACCGTAGGAAAACCGGGTCAGCCTAACCAGCAAAACCTGGCTGCCCTATCAGCCGACGAAAGATCCCGCCTGACCTAACAGTGCCGGTTGGTGACCGGATAGGGCCATGTTGAGTTGGGTGGGGGGCCCGGCTGATGCCACAGGCGTCAGGGTTGGCTTCTCCGCGGTGAGTGGCTTCTGGGGGGCGCACTGGTCCAGGAACACTAACACACCCGTAAAAAGATTAAAGATAAAGATGAAATAGAAAAGAATGTAACACAGGAAACGGTTTCAAAAATGCCAGCAACAAAGGAGCTCCCCAGCTCAAACCAAGTGCTCACGGACGGTATTCTGAAAGACCGGGCGGCTGTCGCCAAGACGGCAAATACCGGTACCTCATCGGAAATTGAAAACAGTAAGGTAAAGGAATGAAACAGGCACGTTAATAGAAAGATGGCCTTGGGGGCGAAGCTGAGGGCGAAACGTCTGGAGGTCGCTCCTGGGGGGTCTTAGGTTGGGACCCTTGTGGGCGCAACCAAAGGACAACACTCCGACAGTTCCACCCTGAGGGAGTTTAAGAAGTTGTCCGTTGGGGACGCTCCAAAGAGCTACAGCCGAGCGGTGGCCACCGACTTAAAGGTGGCTATCGTTTCGGTCAAGTACCCGGAAGAGCGCCTTGACGAGGACTAAGGAAATAAGGTCCTGGAGGCCTTGGAGGGGGAGATTGATGACGCCCCAAACGGAGTCTATTTTCCAAGTTTCTTGAATAATTGGTTCCAGAGGGGTGCACAAATCTTCCACTGCAAGGACCAAAAGGACAAAGAGTGGTTACTTAGCAATGCCACTAAATGGTCGTGTGGAGAGAAAACCCAACTCAAGGATATTGGGATGGGAGACCTCCAGAAGCTGGTCAGAGCGATAATCTACGCCCCCGGAGTGCATACTCCGGAGGTCGTGGTAAAGCGCTTGAAGAGGATGAACACCACACTTACTCCGGACTCCTGAGTAGTCGCTGAAACCAAAACGGTGACGATGGGCACCGAGGGGAAAAAGAAATAAGAGACGGCCATTCGAGTGCTGCTGAAAAGGACTAAGGTCGAGGCACTGAAGGCCCTAGACTTGAGATCTTTCTGTGGAGGCGGCAGGGCACATGTCGTCCCGTTCACGGAAAAGACAGAGGAAGAGCTGAGAGCACTAATTAGCAGCAGTCCAGTCTCGATTTTAAGGATATACAGGTGGAGACGGTATCAAAGTACTGCTTAAGAGATCTATGTACGGCGAGGGTAAGCTATAAGGGTACCGAAGGTGAGCAAAAAGTCATTACGATTGCCGTAGTATACTTTCCTTACGAGGAAGCGTGCCCACCAGAGGAAATGGTCGCATTAATTAGAGAATGCGAAGTCGAAGACATTAAGCTTATAATGGGTTGTGATGCAAACGCACATCACACATGTTGGGGCAGCACTGACTGCAACTCTAGAGGAGAAAGTCTATTGGAGTTCTTAGCAGCAACGAACATGGACATTATTAATACGGGCAGCAGATCCACGTTCCGAAACGCCGTAAGGGAGGAGGTCATAGACATCACTTTTGCCTCCAGGAACATATGGTCTGAGGTTATGGACTGGAGGGTGTCGGAAAAAGTCTCCATGTCGGATCACCAACACATAGTGTTCAGACTCAGCGGACAAAGTACGATCAGTTCTTACGAGAACAATTGTGCTCTTAGGCTAAAGAGGCCATCGAAGGGCCTGGTGGAAGAAGTCACTAGAGAAACTCAGAAAGAAAGTAAGGCGGCTATACAACCGGTCCAAGTACACGAACAGTCTCAACGACAAACGGGCGTATAGTGCGGAGCTAAAGGAATATAAGAAGGAGATCGAAAAAGCCGGGGTAGAGGTTTGGAAGCGATACTGCAAAAGCCGAAGCACGTTATCAGGCACGGTAGGCTATGCAGTATCCTGCAAAACCTGAAGAAGCCACTGACAGACTCGATCAAACTAGCAACAGGGGACTGGGCAAATAATGGACAGGAGGTCCTAAAGGGCCTAATGGAAACGCACTTTCCAAACTTCAGGGAAGCGGCGAGATCAGAGATGGTTCAGTTAATGGCCCGCAGAAAGGACTGAAGACGGGCGAGACGGGTAACAGACAAAGCAAGGATAAGGTGGGCTATAGGGACGTTTGAGTCCTACAAGGCAGCAGGTCCAGACATCATCTTTCCGGCTCTGTTGCAACAGGGCATGGACGTATTAGTCGCAGCCTTAGAAAAATTGTACCGAGCCTGTCTGGTACTGGGATATATGCCGGAAGAATGGGGGCAGGCGAGGGTGGCTTTCCTGCCGGAACCAGGTAAGACACATCACGCGGTCGCAAAGGACTTCAGGCCAATCAGCATGACCTCGTTTTTACTGAAAACCTTGGAAAGGCTGGTTGACAGATACATTAAGGAATCATCACTTGTAGAAGCGCCGCTGCACAGCAAGCAGCATGCCTACCAGACAGGAAAGTCTGTGGACACAGTGTTGGTTGACGCGGTCAGCTTCATTCAAAAGGGCATGAAAAACAGAGGTTTGGTATTGGTGGCTTTCCTAGACTTCGAGAAGCTTTCAATTACACAACCGGTGAGGCGATCCAGCAGGTATGGAGGAGCACGTAATATCAGCAACTGTCGCCAGGTGGATCAGCGTTATGCTAAGGACCAGGGCGATAATGGCTGCCTAGGGAGCGTACTCTTGCGAAGGAGTGGTGAGGAAGGGTACTGTCACCGACACTTTGGTGCCTGGTGGTGAACAGCTTGCTCTGCATCCTGAACGAGAGTGGAATAAACGCACAGGCATATGCAGACGACATCGTCATCCTGATTAGGGGGGCTGACGAAGACGTGCTAGCAGGTCTAATGCAGTTCGCACTGGGCCTGGTGGAGAAATGGTGTAATAAAGTAAAACTGGGGGTTATCCCTAACAAAGTCAGTGTCATGCTGTGTATGAACAGGTATAAAAACAAGCTGATGAAAGGGCTCCAACTCTATGGAGTTCCCCTGAAATTGGTAAAGGAGGTCAAATACCTGGGAGTCACACTCGGCGATAAACTCAACTGGCTAGGGCTCTGATGGGCAACAGCCCACCTGATACCACTTGTGGAACGTGAGACTGAGAGACTCTGGAAACTGCAGATGGTGCGAGTTTTAAACGGAGACCACCTCACACCTGATGTGTGAATGCCCAGCTTTTGCAGGGATAAGACAGAGGGTATGAAAGGGTTTCCATATTGGGGTTAGAGGAGCTAAGGTTGAAAAGCTTGGCATCAATTTGCCGAGTTGCTGAAGCTATAAATAAGAATTTATAAAGTAAGTTTTAATAGTAAAGGTGGCACAGCACAATGGGCTTCGCCTGAGTGCTCGACCAGCACTTCCCCGTGCAGGGGCCGCCTGAGTTCACCTCCATCTAACTGCCTATGCCTAATGGCAATGAAATTGGTTGCTGCTAATTGTTATTTCTTTGATGCTTATTGTTTAATTGTTTAGCAGAATATACTTATACATAACCATATTAAACATTTTAATATATAGCAAAATTAAATTAATGTGTAGTATTAACGTATATAAATAAATAAAATATTAATTATTGAGAATACTAGAAGATACGTAATATGAAATTATTAAAAAATTATCTAATTGAGAAATTTTACGATAAATAACATTTTTAATATAAATTTTCAGATTGTTATTGAAACATTTATTTAAATAATTTTTTTTATCATCTTGGTTTTCTGTTATTACTGAATCTTCTGCTATTAATATTTTTAAATTATTTTTTGTCGTACTCTAGATAAATCAACATATAATTGACCATGACTAAAAACTGAAGACGGTAAATATAATACTACATTGTCAAATGATTGACCTCAAGATTTATTTATATTGCAAATTCTAATCTAAATGTAAATTGTCCTTGTACCATGGTAAATGGAACTTCTTCAATTAAGGACTTAAATCAATTAGAGGTATTAAAATAATTTTACCTTTAGAGGTACCAGTAATAATTTTAGCTTTAACGACATACAATCGTAATTCTTGAATCATTAATCTAGTTCTATTGCATATCAACCATCTTAATTTAAATTTCTCAATAAAACTACAATCGCATTACCTTTTAATGTTAATTTATGAGGAGGTAGTCAATTGGGGTTTAATGAATGGACAAATCAATTGAATTAAACATATCTTCATTTTGTTCTCTCCTGAACAAAGCTTTGTAATCTTAAAATTTTTGACACTCTCAAAAATAGGTTAGACATCCATTTTGAGGTTTGTACAGTTTGAATCACGTGTTTTTACAAAATGTCAGTATGGATGTGTGTGTGTGTTTTTGTGTGTGTGTGTGTGTGTGTGTGTGTGTGTGTGTGTGTGAGTGTATGTATACCACAATATTTTCAAATCGAGGCTATGAATGTCTACAAAATTTGGTATGTTTATCCGTTTTTGAATTTTGAATTAAGGAAAAGAACTTATTTTTATTTTCCCAACTATATTTTTATGGTCATTTTTTGATTTTTGAAAAGCAATATTTTGTTTTTTTTTTCAATCATCCCATTATTACAAACAATTCAGCTTTAATGCATTAGAAAAAGAATCAAATTACCTTCTTTTTCTCGTTTTGCCCTCCAGATCGACCGCACTTTTCGGCAGCAAATGCAAAAAATGTGATTTTTTCAAAATAAGGCATATCTATGTAACGAAATATCAGAACCTCGCAAAGAATACGATGATGGGTTATGAGTCAAGCTATAATACAGAAATTTCAATGTATTTGACTACGTAGTATTTGAAGTAGAAATCGAAAACTGAAAAAAATGAGTACTATGTCCAACGTTTACAAGAGTAAAAAGGCTTGAATTCATCTACAATTTCGGGAAAAAGTAGATTTTTTATGCGTCTAGGCTAAATTCTTCGCGCAGCTTTTAAGACCCCATGGTTCTCAAGATATCGATGATGAAATTTTTTTGATTTCTTGTATCTTCAAAACTAAATGGTCAAACGCTTCCAAAAAATGTTTAGTGGTTTACCATAATGAAAACTAATTGCTGTTAAAATGAGAGAGAGAGAGAGAGAGAAATATGACAAAAGGGTAAAAGAAATGTAAACACAAATATTTTTTCAACTAAATCATATTACCTTTTTAACATATAATACATACAATACAATCAATTTTTTATATCAATTTCCGTCCAGTGCTAGTCCTACGTAAGGAGAAATCATTACTTTTATTTTTTAGTCTTATCTTTAATAACAGATAAAGGGAAAGTATATATCGTAAAAGAGACACATAGAAATACTTTATCAATTTTACAGACTATACATTTTTTTCCTTTGTATTTATAAATTGAAAAGAAAATACGAATTTACATTACGTCTAAAAAAGTGAATGCTCGGCTCTTTACCAAACGACTCTAGACAAATAGGATATATTTTTCAAGCTTTGTTTTAGCAACATTCTCTAACTGATCAAAGCGAACAAACAAAAAAATTCCAAAAAAGCAATGCATCTATAATCTACATTAAATAAAAGAACTTCATGAAAACTTAGATTATATAACACATACACGTATGCATGGCGCGTAAGACAAATTATGAGAGTCTTTTTATTTGAGCGATCAAATTTTTACCATGATACAGTTGTTAGAGAAAAAGTGGGAATTTTGCGAAACCATACACCAACTATTCATAACTTTTAAAAAAGCGTACGACTCTATTAAGCGAAGCAAATTCTAGTACTTCTCGGTGTACTAAGAAAACTAGTGAGATTAATTCAAATGTGTCTGAACGGAAGCACGTGAAAGGTCTGAGTAGGCGGTAATGTATCAAAATCTTTCACAATACGCGATGGTTTAAAACAAGGGGATGGGCTCTCTACGGTGCTGTACAACTAAACGTTGGAGTATGTCGTTAGAAAAATGCAGGTTAGCTAGCTGGGCGCCACGCTTAATGGAACAACGCAGATACTAGGCTTCGCAGATGGTTTGAATATACTAGGGAATTTTAGGAAAACAGTAGCAAGAAACACGTAAATTCTTATAAAAGTGGAGGAATATATAGGCTTAGAAGTGAGTAAATCAAAAACAAAGTACATGATTGTGGATAAACGAGGCATCTGCAGAGGGGAGGGAGATCTCAGAGTTTCAGGAATTTCACTTTTGAAAAGATTAGCGAATTCAGGTATCTGGGTACGATCATGAATTATAGAAACAAGATTAATGTCGAAATAAATAAGAGACTCCATTTGCGTAATGCTTGCTTCTACGCCGTGAGTAGTTTACTTAAGTCGAGGCTGTTGTCTAAAAACGTTAAAATAAGATTATATAGGATAATAATACTGCCAGTGGTTCAGTACGGGTACGAAACGTGGGCTCTCACTAAACATATGGACAACCGTTTTAGGGTATTTGAAAATAAAGTCTTGCGAAAAATATACGGAACGAAGAAAGATGAGGAAACCGGGGAATGGAGTAGACTACATAATGATGAGTTGCACAATCTGTACGCATCACCAAATATTAACAGAATAATAAAATCACGCAGATTGAAATGGGTAAGGCACGTAGCGAGAATGGGAGACGACCGTACGGCAGCGCGTGTCACGAAGGGTAGGCTTATGGTAACGCAACCTCTAGGTAGACCTAGATGTAGATGGGTAGACAACGTTAAAGCGGATCTAGTAGAAACAGGGCGGGTGGGTGTCGATCAAAGGGGTGCATCTTGGGTGGAGTTGACACAAGATATGACAGCGTGGAAGGCTTGCGTAGATGAGGCGATGAACTTTCAAGTTTCTAATGCCACTTAAAAACTTATAAATTTAAAATGATCTTATAATTACATTCAATTGAAATTAAAAATTTCAATGTTATTAAGTCGAATTTGCATATGACTAACCCCTCTGACATGTCTGCCTCCTGCTTGCGCGCAAATTACACGAATTAGACTTGATAATCTTCGGGCTTGCGCGCAGGAAGCTAACGTGTCGCAAAAGTCGTCGATTTGACGACAAAGATCGACCTCGGCTAACTCAGCGTCTCAGCTTTAGCGGGACGCAAAGAGTGACGGGATCCTTTCTGCTTGGCCAGCTGAAATGTAAATTTAAAGGGGGGTCACGCCTGGTATACCTTTATTTTCTAAATTAACAAATAAAAAATCACCCGGCCGTCGACCGGTATCTAACCTAGCTACATCGTCTATCGCGTTGTTTGACAGAACTAATTTTATAAATTTTCCAGACACTTAATGCCCTTTGTCACACTGGCAAATCGCATGAGAAACACTTTCCACGGTCCTATCAGCGGGACTTTATGCGGATCTTTCTGCGACTCTTTCCACGGGTCTGTACTCTGGTAGAAATCGCAATTAATTTTAACCCAAGAATAAGCTTATAAGTGTCCAATTAGTTCATCTAAGCCAAGAATATTAGGTTATAATTGACTAACAGCGACATCGTTTTAACGCAAGAATAAGGTTATTTTTGCCCATATTATTTTTAAAGAAGGGATACGTAACCTCAAATGTAAATAATAATGCAGAAAAGTAAAAAAACTTGGTAAATTTTGATGAGAGAAATTACAGTTTTATTACATAGGGGTCTTTGGCGTCGCTGAACACGAATATCGCGACGACAATACTCTCAGAAGTACCTGGTGCCCAGGGTAGACAGTATTAATATCATCTCCTGGAGTTTCGTTAGAATTTGAAACATAATTAGTCGAAACTCGTTACTCGGGGGTTTTTGATGTTGATGAACACGAATTTAGCGACGGAAACGCTCCCCGAGGTACCTGGTGCCCAGGGTGGGCAGTATCAACGTCATTTCTCATTGGGGGTTTTCGAGGTTGCTGAACACGAATATAGCGACGGCAACGCTCCTCGAGGTACTCAATGCCCAGGGTTGGCAGCATTAACGTTGTCTCCTGGAGTTTTCCAGAAAATAACGACATATTTCGTCGAGACTCATTGATTGGGGAGTTTTTGAGGTCACTGAATACGAGTAAAGTGACGATAATGGCTTCCTAGGTACCTGGTGTCCAGGGTAGATAGTATCAACATCGTCTCCTGGGATTATCTTAATTATAGCACGATATCCATGCTCAGTGGCCCCAGAAATCTGTGAGTAACGTATTTCACTTAATTACTATAAAATTCCCACAAAACTCCAGTAGATGACCTTGATACATATTCACCCTGGGCACTAGGTACCTTAAGGAGCGTTGGCGTCACGATATTCGAGTTCTGCTATCGCGAAAATTCCCGAGTAAGAATTTTTAGCTGATTATGTTTTAATATCTCTATTTGTATTCAGCGTCTTCGAAAACCCCCGAGTGACGAGTTTCGACTAATTATATTTCGAATTCCCACAAAACTCCAGGAGGCGACGTGATACTGTCCACCCTGGGCACCAGGTACCTCGGGGAGCGTTGGCGTCACGATATTCACGTTCTGTGACCGCAAAAAGCCCCAAGTAGCAAAACTGGACTTATTTCCATAAATATTTATGGAGTTCTTATTTATTGTCTCTTTCGCTGCACTTTATATAGGTTATGATCGCATTCGATGCGCATATTAACTCATTATAAGTTTAATATTGGTTAAAAATTCGGTTATTTTTAACGAAAGACATAACGTTATTCTTACTAAGCAAGCCAACGCCTAAGCTAATTCTTCTACCAGGGTATATTAGTGGGACTTGGTGCGGCTCATTCCGCGGGCCTATCAGCGGGATTTCATGCGGTAATTTCTGCAGTACTTTTCGCGGGCCTAACAGAGGGGACCTTATGCGGAGCTTTCGGCTTACAGCAAAAAGCTTTGCATAAAGTCCCGCTGATAGGTTCACATAATTTCCTGCCGAAAGCTTCGCATAAAGTCTCGATACTAAGCCCGCAAACAGTCCCGCAGGAAGTACTACATAAAGTCCCGCAGATAGGCCTGCATAAAGTCCCACATGAAGTATCGCATAAAGTCCCACAGATAGGCCTACACAAAGTCCCACAGGAAGTACCGCATAAAGTCCTGCTAATAGGCCCGCAGAAAGTATTGCATAAAGTCCTGCTGATAGAGAAAGAGTCGTAGCCGGTTCCACTACTAGGCCCTCGGAAAGAGCCGCAGAAAGCTCCGCATGAAGTCCCGCTGATTGGCCCGCGGAAAGTGTTTATCGTGCAAATCCCCAGTGTGACGAAGGGCAGCTTTCGCCGTTTTCAGAATTTACGCTCTAAAAAAATAAACCCATTTTCCGGGTCACGACGCAGATCGAGCTTCTCGTGCCGTTTGCCAGTGTTATAAGGCCGGAAATTTGCGATAAGACAGCCGCAACTTCTTCAAAAAGACAGCTTTTGATGTTTTTGAATTTTTACTGCAAATATAAGCGAAAGAAAACTGCAGCAGATGCTCTGAAATCGAGGCTTTCAGCGTTCTCTCATTGACTTAACCTGGAAATTAGGTATCTGGAAAATTTATTAAAATTAGTTCTATCAGTTGAACTAAAATCATTCGCACATGCAAATCGTCAGACTTTGCAAAAGAATTGTGCTTTTCGATCTTTTCTGCTCTTTTTGTTACTCCGTTCGTCGCCGCCGACCTCTTTAGCAACTGCTCCGATTTTCTATATTCGCTTCAGTCAGAGATAACGATTTCGCGTTCATAGGGACCATGGAGTCTAAAAGCTCCTCGTCAGGAATATTATCAAAACATCTATTCTACTTGACTTGCTCCAAAAATTTTTCAATACTCACTCCTTTATTGCCCGAGAATTTTAACTTTCATTCTCGAACAGTCTTACCGAGGTTCTTGGTCCGTGGACGGGAAGTGTCTAAGGTATTCCTGGTTCTGCTTGGTGTAGCTTCCGTAGCATGATGAGTCGCATGGGGATTCAACTGTGAGAGCGTATTTTTTGTCGCCTGAGGCCAAACCCCTCCTTTTCAGCTCAAGCAGGCGGGCTGAGTAGATAGACTTTTGACTGTTTATGCTTGTTCTAAAATGTAGTTATTTATGTCTAATTGATTTTTTTGTAGTTCACGTTCGGATATCTAAGCTCGTTTTAATTTTGTAGCTACTGTTATGTCCTAAGCTATTGAAAGCTGTCGCCGGGCAGTAACTCTACGGGTTATTTTGCTTTCATAAGCACGGACGAGGACAAAGCTTCAGAGGGCGAAGCTGATTGGCTACCTTCGTGAATTATTTTATAGAACGGCCTCCAGTAAGCGCCGGGAAATCTTTCGAAATCGCACTGTTTCATTGCACGCATTGATTTTAATTAAACTATCCACTTCTGAGAGATTTGTTATAAGGACGTTATTTTAATTGTAATGTAGTTATCGTGAATATGGTGAATAGGGTCTCTATTTATGAGTGAGAAAGAGAGAAATGTGCGATAGAGGCATGCAGCCTATTTAATTATATTCACTTACCGTTTTCTTTATTATTCACTATTTAATTGTAATATAGTTTATTCAATTGACACAAATTTTTAATAACGCTCGCTCGCAACTGTCTAGATTTCCGGATTATTTTAGTTATTGAAAATAATGAACCACAACGTAGTTGCGCTAAATGCACAATTGCAAGTAAATAAAGTGATTTAACAATATGAATATTCAAGTTGTTTTACTAGCCAAAATATTCTAAGTTTTTTCACTGCCCGAAATATTCTTAGTCCCAAGATGTTATAGTGGACCGGGCTCGGGCAGAGCTTTCGCGTGGCAACGATTTTTGAAGCACACTTGCGATCTGAGGACCTATTGCTGGGCTCTTTTATACTCTCGTAGGAGAGGTGATCTCCGATTTTCGTTTCCTCAGAGGGGTTGGTGTTTGGCCAATTAGGAGGCCTAGATGCAGCTTCTTGCCTTATATGGAACTTTGTATGCATGTGACGTTGTTGCTAGGGCCAATCAGAAAACCAGAGTAAAAATCCTCTTCTCTAGTACATCGAGTCCCCTTGTGCTCTTCTCCTGTCAAATTCGCCTCTGATTTACTTTCCTTATCTACAGACTCATAGAAGATTCTTCTGTGCATTTTGAGCCGACTTGCACGGTGTCCTCTTTGGCGGCTCTTCGAGCTTCTAGCGCGCGTGACTTATGTGTCACTTGCCGATAGCGTTGTGCGCTCCGCGGCCTCTCTTCATTGCACGTGCATCGCTTTCGGGTCTGCGCAGTCCATGATGTACAGTAGGCTTCTTATTTTTTTCTTCTTCTGCTTGTGCTGTGCTGTATTCGTTATATTTTGTAGTGTCTCGGTATTAGTATTGGTGTGTTCTGCTTAGTCTTCTGCCGTAGAGTCGTAATGTGTGCGTGCATATCGGTGTACTATGCTTGGTCTCTTGCCGTAGAGTCGTGGTGTGTGCATGCATATCGGTGTGCTTCGATTGGTCTTTTGCCTCTGCTGTAGAACCGCAATGTGGGCGTGCGTATCGGTGTGCTTCGATTGGTCTTTTGCCTCTGCTGTAGAACCGCAATGTGTGCGTGCGTATCGGTGTGCTTCGCTTCGCCTCTTGCCGTAAAGTCGTACTGTGTGTAACATCTCGGTGTTTTATTTTATCATTATTATTTTACGTGAATTTACTATTATTGATTTTCTTAATTGATTTTACTTTGAGTTTAACTATCTTTTTATATTCACTTCACCTTACGTTGTCGTTCCTTATTCTTATCCTTATAAACCAATTAATTCAATTAATTATTGAATTTGTTGAATTAGCTATAACTTATTATATACTACATTCTAGTAGGAAGGGTATCGATGGATTTACTTTATAATTACTAATATTATTGATTTTTAGTATTATTCAAAAATGCGAAAGAAAATGAGCATTTCACACTACCGCAAACGGGCTGAAATAAACGTCACCATTCGGCAAAACTGTGCCAACTGGATTCTTAATATTCATATTCTGACTTAAACTCGCTATGTCCTGCTGCGTTGTGGACGCTACCGTAGCTTGCGCGTCGATGGCTCTGCTGCAATGTGGGCCTGTAGGCGCCGTTGTATTTGTAGTCTCTGGTACTGTAGTAGAAAAGTTCAAAGGCGCAATTATTTGTTGTGATTGTATTAAGTAGCGTCAGCACCTGCAGCGTTTCGAAGTTTATAAGGTCCGCATTTGTATGCCTATGTTGCCTTTTTTTCTTTTTTCTTTTCAAATTAAGTAAACTATAAAGTAACTTAACAAAAATGGCATCAAGCTGGACTTTTGCTGAATTGGCAATTTTTAAAGAGAATATAAATACTAGATTACGCGATTAGATAAAAAATTTATCGAGTGTAGAAGTAAACGTAGCGCTAAGCCACCTAGAGTTACATACAAATGGTAGGTTATTCGAGCGAGCGAACAGATTATTGAGAAGACTGCACGGCAACTATACGGCTGAAGATTTTTTCAGGAAAGCAATCTAGAAGAAGATGCAGCTGAACGAAACAAATTATGCTTCACATTTATACAATCGGCAGCTTTCCCTGAAGATTTAAGGAACGACGTCCTCACAGTAATCGAAGCTGGAGAAGCACTGGAGTAAAGCCTACACGAAAATAGACAGTTACCGTCAAGCTCGCCTCATGATTGTCTAAAGGAGCAAGACATGTCACTGACAATGACTGTCGACTCGAGGCCGCAGAGGCATATAGAAGCAGACCTCGTGAAATTCGAAACGCCACAGGTGCTGACGCTACTTAATACAATCACAATAAATAACTTGAATGAACTCGCCTAAGGCGGCGCGGGCCGTGCTTGCCTCGATGAACGCGAAATCGTCGTCTCTGACTGAAGCGGATCTAGAAAATCGCTTCAAGAAGTTTTTTTTTTAGAAGAAAACTCAACAGTCTGGCATATCCAGCTCCAAAGCATCCGGTTCAGGAAAGAACTCCTCCGAAAATAATACTCCCTTGTCGGGAGCCGATAACTTGCTGTAACAGGGTGATTCCTATCAAGCGTCAACCCGTGGCAGCGGCCGAGGTCGCGGAGGAAGACGTGAAAGGAACGGCTGTCAGCAAGGGGGTAGTCGTACTCATGAGATTACTCCTAAGTCTGAGAAAAATAAAGAAAAACCAGTTGACCCAGATAGCGACAAAATTTTCTGCTGGATTTGCAGCTGGCCAGGCTATACTAAGTTTACCTGTCCGGACTGCTCCTTCTTAAAGCAGTCAAAAAAAAACGAAAAAATAGCAAGTAGATAAGGTCTTTACCGCTCTAGAGCATCCACGGACCTTCATCAGCGATCCTGCCCACTCTGCAGTCATGCCGAGAGGAGCCCCGCATAGAAGTGCTACCAGGGACTTTAACAAAAAAGCCCCGAAGCATCGAAGCTCCGCAGCCGGAGTTGCTTTCCGAGAAAGTTAAACCCTTAGCTTCATCAGCAACGGCGCTGAGCCCTCTAAAACCTACAGGAGAGGGAGAGACGGTCCCGTCATCTCCACCTCCAGGTACAGCGCCAACGCCAGCCGACCGCAATGACACTACAACGCCGCAAGGAAAGTGGGCTCAGCTTGAAGCCAGTGCACGTGCCTGCCATCAAGCTGGCCAAGAGGCCTTCCGCAAGGAAGAAGAAGCATACAGAGAGGTGCTTGCCTTTGCCCAGCGGGCGGACATCAGAAAAAGTGTGCTGCCACCGTAGGACTCTCTGGATAAGGTCCAGAAGGCCGTTGCTCTACAGGAAAACCTGCCAACATTTTACCTTGTAAAAGATGTTTTTTAAACCGATTTCATACCTGTTTAATGCGTTTCTTTAAAGTTCACAGTTACTACAACTTCTCGAGAGCCTTATGCTAAGCTTGAGGTTGGTCGAACTTCCGACACTGCCGATCCATGGGGGCCTCGTCGACTCCTCGTCGACTTCTATCGCCTCCTCCTCGTCCTCAAACTTGATCAGACGTTCCGTCGCAAACTCGTTCTCGTGCTCTCATTGTCTAACGCACCGTTTCCGGCTTGATGGTCTTGAGCGCCAAGTGTCATTTGCCGGTCTTTGGAGCAGCTCCAGCAGTCGTCGTTGCGACGTTTGCCAATTGTGGTCTTTCATTGTCTTTCATTGTCCTTGTCGTTCATTATCGTCTGATTCCAAAGAAACAAGGGTAGAAGGTTTTGGAGAGAATATCTAGTTGCCGTTGAGGCTATAGATGTTGAGGCCGGCATTGCAGGGATGGGGTCGTTGTCGAGCTTGAACGGTAAGAGCTCGTAAAGTTGAAGATGAGCTCATAGATTTTCCGTGGATCGCGGTGTAGAGCTCGCTCTTCTCTGTTATGGTAGTTCTGCATGTCCTGAAGCGACTGGCCGGTGCCCAGTTTCCAGTCCACCGATATGAACCACGGGTCACAAGATATTCGCTGATGTAGTTGCGACGCTGTGCCTCCCAACACAGGTGCGCAACACCTAGAGCCTCGCATGCGCTAGGATTTTTCTTGTTTCGTGGGATTTGACGCGATCGTCACGTTTGGGAGAACGCTAGGGAGCGGGGAAAATAATCACACAATGGTTATCACTTTATTGCACTTATATTTCGCCCAGCCCTTCCCTACAACGCGGTGTCAATGATGCCTCCCGCGCACAATGTAGCCACGCAGGGCTTATGATGGCGCGCTCACGCACGAGCCGCACTCATGCAGCAGACGGCAGGCCTCAGGCCCAGGTCCAGTCCGTTGACGGTTGGCTCTCTCTCTCTCTCTCTCTCTCTCTCTCTCTCTTGCGTCACACGTACGCGCTCGACTCGGTTCCCGTCGGTCGCCGCGCGGCTAATGTGATCTCCCTCTCTCTCTCTCTCTCCCTATCGCGTGCGGGCTATGCCTCTCGCTTGTGGCAAGCCCAACCTGCTGCTTCCGTGCAGCTAGGGTTTTCTCGTTCGCACTCTCTCGCACACACGCGCGTCTCCTCGCACTGCTCTCTCTCTCTCTCTCTCTCTCTCTCTCTCTCTCTCTCTCTCTCTC
>QLSS01000073.1:478963-513237 GCA_024372645.1 Trichomalopsis sarcophagae
AGTATATATATATATATATATATATATATATATATATATATATATATATATTGTAACGAGGAACAACGTCCCCCGTCACGCCGGTAATCGAGGCAGGATAGAAAGTGACGAAATAGGGCAGTGTTGGATCAAGCGGTAGCACGTGCGCCTAGAGATCTCGGGAGCGCCTTGGTCGGATCGATTCTTGGTCCCGGCGTCTCCTTTTGTGATTTTCTCCTCTCACGTCTAGTCTCACCACGTCACAATATATACATCAGTATGATGATGCAACATATTAATCACAAACATTGACATATTGTAAAATATTAATAATACAATAAATAAAACTTTTCTTTTGTAGTTGCCCTGTACTCAATTCCAACTTATTTAGATCGGCAATATTTTGTATTATATTTCAATTGCTCCTTCAACAAAATTATTGAGATTGAAAATATTTAAAAAAGTATTAACATTGTATATTTAAATAATATTTTATCTATTGGAACTATAAATTTAGTTAGAGGAAGCTACGTGCCAATGAATTGGTAGCGGTTTTGTTTGTCCTAAAAGATGTCTGCGAATGAAGCAATTAATTAAATAACTAATTTTTGTTAGTATTATATCTGTGTTTATAAAAATGGAAGCTAATAATAATCGTGGTCTTATCTTACTCGAAAATCAAGAAGCTTGAGAATTTTTTAGGATGAATTGCTGTTTCTATATAGAGATTGTTCACTAGTTGTGCAGAAAAAGATATCAATATTTTCTGCTGCATAATTGTAAAGTTTTGCTTGGAGAACATAAGTGTTCTGCCGTCAGTAGTGCATAAATATGCTTAATTATCATAATTGTACTGATATAGTCGTAGAAGTGAACAACCAAATACATGCTCATGATGTGAGACTGTTAATAGTCGTGCTTTTCATGTTTCTTTCGTGTTTTTGTGCTCATATAAGTATATTGAGCTTTGATTTTGAGTAACAGCCAATAAATTTCTTTTCTTTTTCTCATACCATCCGATAATCGTTGAAATCGACATGAGTATTCGTGCTCCTATATTTTCCTGATCTCTGTGGTGTAAAAATTATTTGTTAGTTTTGTAAATTTCATGTTCTATAGTTTCAATTATCGAATCATGTTAATTAATTTCTTGTTTTGTAAAGAAGGTTTCGAGTACTGTGTATCAAGCGTTTATAAGGGATGAATTTAGCAATTGTAAATTAATTCTGCTTAAGCGCACGCATATACTTAAACTAATTATCATAGGCTTAATATATAACGGTAAATTTATTCAGTGTGTAATGAGCACATGTTCGTTCGTATAAGCATATACAGTAAAGAAATATATATATTGTAAATCAATTTTTATTCAATTTATAATTATTTGTTTGTTCTTGAGTTATGCCAATCTCATGTTTTTGTTTTGTTTAACTATTCGTTTCATTTTATTTTAATTTCTGTAAGCATTGTTTTCTTTAAAGTTATTTGTGAGACATGAGCATTAACATTTTCCTTGTATTGCTAATATAAAGTTTTTTGATATAAATGATTAATGAATCCGTATAGTAATTATGAGAAAAAATGTAAAACGTAAACTGTGAATAATTATAAATGAGTTACTGTGTAGAGTCACGGCTTTTGACTTTCGTAGAGAATGTTCTTATATACGCAACTTTTAATGAATTTATTATTTGCCTGTGTGCGATTTTTGATATTTTCATGAACAATTTTCAAAACATTTATTGCGCTTAATTCATTGTAAGATGCGTCTTAAATTCGGCTTGATACTTAACAAATATTCCATTATATTTAGTAATCAGTTCTGATATTACGTAGTCTACATTTTGCAACTTATTGTTAACAAATTTGCGTGAATTTCAATGCAAGTATGCACTTTCATAAGATTAAATTTTAAAGATAATAAAAATTTCAAGCAATTTCGATTACAAAGTATTTAAGCGTAAATCTCCCCATTTTAGTAAAAAAATTCAATAATAATTAGTTAAGTTAAGTTTTAGAGCTATCATATCCCATACCTTTACACACACTTTCCATATTTTGGCTACACTGCGCAGTTCACAGATCGGTATCACTCGGGCTACTGCAACTGCAGGTACGGCCCACGAAGGAATTCATGCAGGTGTCGCCGCTAGAACTTGTAGCCTCCGTTGTATTGTTATTAACTTCTCTCCACTGTTGCGTTGATTGCGGGGTGGAGTGGACAAGTGTTGCTTGAATAGTTGATTCAGCCAAATTTACAGGTGTCATGTGTACATGTACCACAACGTTAGACTTCACTCTCGGCTTGTTGTTCTTGTTGCAAAGTCTTGAGTTTAACATTGATCTTATGTTTGAACAGCGGTCCTTGATGTACTTCGTGTTTCGTCATGCATGAAATGTGCGTGTGATTACTGCACAAGCTACACAACCACCACTGTTCGTTACGAACGTCCGTATTTTCTTTTGTTTCCTCCTCTCTCGACTTTCTAAATCTGAGGCCGCATCTCACGCACGGCGTACCTTGTTGTATTGAAGGGACCGCGAAGGATTTTCTCTCAGCCGCTAGCCATTTTATGGCCGAGATCGGATTAGCACCAATTCGGGAGGCGAGCGGTGCGCTTTCCGAACTGCGTTCATCGCTGCTGCTGCTGCACTTTACAACCTCCTGGTTCGGGAATGCGTCCATGCGAGGGCACATTTTTGCTTTGCGGAGAAATTCACTTTTTGCTGCTTTCTTTAACTTTTCCTTCTCACTATGTCGCGTCTGCTTTAATGTCCTCCTTTCCATTCTCCTCACTTTCCTGAGTGCATCTCTCTTCTTCTCAACCGTACTCTTACTAGCGCTGCTTGAAGATCGGTCGGATGTTTTTTTTATAGGAGTTGCTGCCTTGCGCTGTGAGCTACTCATTGACGGAAAGGGGTGCAGTGTCTCCTCCTCCTTTTCTTCTTTTTGTTGCAGAATGCAGTTAGAAATGAATTCCAAATTCAGCATGGAGACACGCAGATTCCAAATAGCAGCCTCTAACATACGCTTTAATTCGGTGTCGCTAAGCGTTAGATTCTCCAATAATATTGCTTGAATTTCGAGAGAGTCGATAATTTCACGTATATGCTGTATTTTCTCCATGTTGGATAGGAACGTTCGAGCGATTCGTTGCTCATGACGGTTCGAGGAGTACCGATTTTTCTAAGGCTTGCTATTGTTTATGAATTCTTTTTTTTTTTTGAAGTGATAACTTCTTATGGGACGGAGTGAATTGGTTGGAATGCGTTACGGCGCCGTTATGTCTGGCTATCCCCACCCTGCCGTCTCTTGCCTTCTCTCTCGCAAGCATACGGCGACTTAGCGGAGATATCCCCACCCTGCGGTTTCTTGCTTCCTCTCTCGCACGCATACGGCGGCTCAGCGGAGACATCCCCACTCTGCGTGCGCTTTCTTCTCTCTCTACTGGCACGTGTTCTCTCTCTCTCGCTCTCTCTCACTCGCTCGCATCTACATGCCTTCTCTCTTTCGCATACTGTATATCGACGGAAGATCACCGTATCTCAGCCGCGGCTTCGAGAACGCCGTATCCCGGCGGTGGCTTCGGGATCGCCGTATCTCAGCCGAGGCTTCGGAAACGCCGTATCTGAGCCGCAGCTTCGGAAAGGCCGTATCTCGGACGCGATTTTTTTTCCTCAAATGTTGTAGTGGCAGCACTGCGCAAATTTTAAATATGACGTAAAAATTTTTAAAATTTGCGTAAAAAATTCTGAAAAAAATCAGAATTACTTATTTAATTTATTATTTGACATTAACTACACTGTAAGTATAGATAATGTAGAAATTCGAGTAGAAAAACAGCAGAGGTTTTTGTTTCATTTTACGAAACACGTAAAATTTATGGAAGAATAATATTTACTTAAAATGTTTAGCGAGGTGGAAAGAAGTAAAAAATACGAGTACAACGAAGAGTTTTAATTTTTTTCTGTTGAATTAGTAAAATATTAAATTTAAATTATCTAGGGGCGCGATAGCGCCGCTTTGGCAAGAAAAAGTACAAAGTACGATTTGTCTACGGCGCGACCCTATATACTTTGAAATTGGGGTTTCCTCTGATCCGATCCAGTCGTGAAAGGAATCAGGTTTTCCTAAAGAAATCTTGGATATTATTGACAAAGTTGGTTATAAAGATCTCACGCCTATTCAACGACAGGTCGTTCCAATCGGTTTACAAAATCGCGATATTATCGGTGTAAAATGAAAAGTTTTTCTACTCGAATTTCTACATTATCTATACTTACAGTGTAGTTAATGTCAAATAATAAATCAAATAAGTAATTCTGATTTTTTTCAGAATTTTTGACGCAAATTTTAAAAATTTTTACGTCATATTTAAAATTTGCGCAGTGCTGCCACTACAAAATTTGAGGAAAAAAAATCGCGTCCGAGATACGGCCTTTCCGAAGCTGCGGCTCAGATACGGCGTTTCCGAAGCCTCGGCTGAGATACGGCGATCCCGAAGCCACCGCCGGGATACGGCGTTCTCAAAGCCGCGGCTGAGATACGGTGATCTTCCGTCGATATACAGTATGCCAAAGAGAGAGGGCATGTAGACGCGAGCGAGTGAGAGAGAGCGAGAGAGAGAACACGTGCCAGTAGAGAGAGAAGAAAGCGCACGCAGAGTGGGGATGTCTCCGCTGAGCCGCCGTATGCGTGCGAGAGAGGAAGCAAGAGACCGCAGGGTGGGGATGTCTCCGCTGAGTCGCCGTATGCGTGCGAGAGAGAAGGCAAGAGACGGCAGGGTAGGGATAGCCAGACATAACGGCGCCGTAACGCATTCCAACCAATTCACTCCGTCCCATAAGAAGTTATCACTTCAAAAAAACGCATTTAAGTACCCTCCTTAACTTTGAGCCCAAAAGAACCATGCATTCATTTAGAATCCTACAGACAGTGAGCTGAAATCAGTAAAAAAAAAATATTTAGAGAAAATCAACTTTAAATTTTATGAAAATTGTTGAAAGTGTAACTTAAATTAGTGTTTACCAAATTCTTTATAACCAAGTTTTCTATGTTCCACACACATAGACCTTAACTCTCAGCAATTATGAGGTATATTCACCTATACCTCTGAGTTCTGTACGGCTTTTCTTACCTGCAATCAAAAAAAGGTATTTTATGTATTTTTATAAAAATGTGATAAAAAGGTTCTTTAACCTTGATAATAATAACACTTTATACTTACATTTTCTTCTCACTGTGTAGAATCTTCCAGTTAAAATTGCAGAAAATTATCAGTTGAATCTCCAAATGGCAAAATGTTTATTCCAGGAGTTCTAATATTTGTAGCGGTTTTTTTTTTCATCACTGCAGTTTTCACGGAGTCCTTAGCCACTTTTTTACACACTTCACTGAATTGTATGCTGATTGCATCACATGTACACTGAGCCATGGGTATTAAGTAATCCATCAACCCACAAAATAGATGATGACCAGTGTGTCCAGGAGCTCGAAATGTAACTACTGCTCTTCTGTTGTTCACCCAAGCATCGTTCTTGACGCCAACTTTTCTGCATGAGTTAATAGTTGTCAGCTGGCACTCTCAATACACATTACTTGAATCTTGAATCGTAATCCTAAGCTTTGGATTCGCCAAATTAAACTTTGCCATAACATTGGTTGTGAATCAAAATACCCTCAAGCGCAGGGTAATAGAATGTTGATATCAATCAATCTATTACTGATCTTAGAGGTATCTTTTGCTGCTGGAGTTTATATCTTCTTTAATGTTCTCACTCGTTACTCCCACGAATCTTTTTTGCCTCTTCTTACCTCTTCCTCCAGAGTACTTTTTGTCTGGATGGGTACACGCATACCTGCCCTTGGTATCTTGATAATCATACATATTTTCAAAATCACTGAACTTTACACTTTTTTAAAATCTTCATTACTATGCTTTGAGACAAACCCTTCACTTTTTTGTGGGTTATAAGCTATAAGCTATAACCCCATAAATACTGCAAACACTACTTAGAATAATTTAAAAACACTTTTAAAAAATATCAGCTTTTTATGTATTAAGACATCAGCTGTGTTTACTCAATGTAAAACATATTCCAGGACTATATCAGCTATGTTTTGAAATATTTTCTGTTTGCTAGCAGAACGGCAGGAACGATCACTCTGTCCTTTTCGACACATTTATTCTAACGTACCCACAGGTGGCGCGTAGGTGCGCTATATTTGAATTTAAATAAATGTCCCTATGTTTCGATGGGAGCCTTATATAAGAAGTAAAACTAGAAATTTATCTCGAAAATAACGCAAAAAAATCTTATTGATGCGCACAAATTTATTTAGTAAATAATGTATGAGGATAATATACTATAAAATGCTCATTTTCTTTCGCATTTTAAAAATACTAAAAATCAATAAGATAAGCTATTATAAAATAAAGCCATAGGTACCCTTCCTACTAGAATGTATGTATGCACGCACACATTGCAAGTCTACAGCAGAAACTCATAGCTAAGCGGGGCATATCGATACACACACATCTCGGCTCTACGACGAGAATACAGCGGGTGCAAGTAGAGCAGAAAAAACAAGAAGCCTACTGTACATCATGGACCGCGTATACATGAAAGTGATGCACGTGCAATGAAGAGAGGCCACGGAGCGCGCAACGCTATCGGCAAGTGACACATAAGTCACGCGCGCTAGAAGCTCGAAGAGCCGCCAAAGAGGACACCGTGCAAGTCGGCTCAAAATGCACAGAAGAATCTTCTATGAGTCTGTAGATAAGGAAAGTAAATCAGAGGCGAATTTGACAGGAGAAGAGCACGAGGGG
Organism: Trichomalopsis sarcophagae; assembly: GCA_024372645.1. Classification (NCBI taxonomy): domain Eukaryota; kingdom Metazoa; phylum Arthropoda; class Insecta; order Hymenoptera; family Pteromalidae; genus Trichomalopsis; species Trichomalopsis sarcophagae. The sequence continues at coordinate 485,776 of QLSS01000073.1, forward strand.
ACTCGATGTACTAGAGGAGAGTATTTTTACTCTGGTTTTCTGATTGGCCCTAGCAACAACGTCACATGCATAAAAAGTTCCATATAAGGCAAGAAGTTGCATCTAGGCCTCCTAATTGGCCAAACACCAACCCCTCCGAGGAAACGAAAATCGGAGATCACCTCTCCTACGAGAGTATAAAAAAGCCCAGCAACAGGTCCTCACATCGCCAGTCTGCATCAAAAATCGTTACTACGCGAAAGCTCTGCCCGTATCCGGTCCAGTATTAGACTTAGAATTATTTCGGAGCATCGGGGCTTATAAAATTTCCGACGGGTCAAAACTTAGAATATTCCGGGCAGTGAAAAAAACTTAGAAATTTTCGAATCGGTGCATACACTTAGAAAAATTAACATCGTCGTGAGAACTTAGAATATTTCGGTTATTGAGACAATTTGAACATTCAAATTATTACATCGTCTTACTTACAATTGTGTACTTATAACTATTACGTTGTGGTTTGTTATTTTTAATAGTTAAATAATCCGGAAATCTAGCAATTGAATAAACTTTATATCATTGTAAAACGCGAGTGAATCATTGAACTGAAAGCTCCTGATCCCTGTCGCCCCGTTCAATTCGGGATCCTCCGTTTCGGAAGCCGAGTCCTAAGCTGTTGAGAGGACGTGCTGGGAGCAGAGCAGGTCGTTGCGGAATTAAAAATTAAAGGTAAGTGGATTTAATTACACAGGCTGCATGCCTCTATTGCGCATTTCTCTCTTTCTCTCTCATTAGTTAAATTCCCCATTAGCCCCTCATTCACGATAACTACATTACTATTAAAGTAACATCCGTGCAACCATCTCTCAAAAATAGCGATAGAGAGTATAATTAAAATCAGTGCGCGTAACGGATCAGTGCGAGTTCGAAAGATTTTTCCGGCGGTTACTGGAGGCCGTTTTCTTAAAACGGATCGCAAAGGTAGCCAAGAACCGACGGCGCTCAGCTTCGTCTCCGAAGCTTTGTCCTCGTCCGTGCTTATGAAAGCGAAATAACCCGTAGAGTTACTGTTTTTTATACGCTAGCTCTGATGTGACTTATTCGTGAAACTGGCTTAACTCCTATTTTTTTCAAATAATTCATCAGTCTCTTGTCAGAAATATGTAGGCTTGCATTAGATATTAACACTTCTTTATTTTTTCATAAGCAGGCGTATTTTAAGCGGAGTTTTTTTGATCATGACTACTTTATTAGATAGTTTTTCGGCATATTCTACGTTTGTTAAATAGATGCAAACTCTTCGACCCGATATTTTTTATATAAATGCGATTTGATGGTGATCTATAACTAGTTTTAAGCCGTGTTCTTTAGTTGGGTAGATTTTCTTTGCTATAGCATTGGCGTAAGTTGTTTGTTTGTGGGAAGAGCTGTAGTAATTTCTGTAGATGAAGTTGAGGCGAGGATCCTAGTATCAGAAGCCAATTCACCTCGCATGTTGTGCATTTCAAAGTGCCTTAGCAATTTGGAAACACGAGCTCTTTAGATTAAAGAGAGTTTCTGTCACTGATCACTGAACAAGTATCGAATTAACGAGTAAACACGTCTACTCGCTACCGTATCCTGATAGGGAGGAGTAGGGATAATTTGTCGTACTAAATACTACACTGAGTTATCTTATATATTATAACGGAGCGATGAGAGCGAATGTCGCACACTGGGCCTTATAGACATTTGCTATTCTAAAATTCTCTACAGACCATGGTTTTCGACCGATCACAATAATTTCTGCTTCCTCCTAGAGGAAGCTTTGTAATAGTAAAAATTTCGTCAAAAGTTTCGTCAAAACTTCTAGAAAATACTTTTTGGTGTGTTAGAAGTTCAAATCACGTGTTTTTAGAAAATGTCCGTATGGATGTGTGTGTATACCGTAATATTTCTGCAACTACTTGGTCAATATCAATAAAATTTGACATGCATGCATATTTTTGGATTCTGAATTCGGGAAAAACATTTATTTTTTATTTTTCTAACTATTTTTTATTTTTTGGCCAATTTTCGATTTTTGAAAAACACTATTTTGCGTTTTTTTCAGTCATCCCATCGTTACAAACAATTCAGCTAATATGTATTTGAAAGAGAATAAAATTACCTACTTTTACCGTTTGGTCCTCGGGATCGACCGCTTTATTCGGCAGATAAAATGAAAAAGGTGATTTTTTTTAAAAATTCATATCTCTGAAACTAAACATCATAACCTCACGAATAAAATCATGTCGATGGGTCCCGTGTCAAACTATATTCCATTAAAATTTCGAGTGATTTGACTATTTATTTTTTCTGTAATAAATCAAAAACTGGAAAAAATGAGTTTTCTTTGTGCCTCGATTACAGAAGTAAAAAAGGCTTTATTGCACTTGAGATTTTGGAAAAAAGTAGATATTTGATGTGTCTTGGCTAAGTTCATTGCGCAGCTTTCAAATCCCTATGGTTCTTAAGATATCAAGGTTTCAATTTTTTTTTTTAAATTTTTTGATTCCTCATATCCCTAAAATAATGCAGTCAAATGCTTCAAAATTATATTTGGCGATTAACCATAAAAAAGCTATTTACTGCTAAAATTTTAAACGATATCGTCGAGCGGTTCTCAAATAAAGAGCTAAAATGTAAAAACTGATTTTTCTTTAAACTTTATCTTTCTCTTATAGGGGTGTCGTTGCACGTCGTTGAAGTCCCTCCCTATTAATTTATGTAAAAATAATATATACATATATATGTATATATGTATACATATATACTAACTAGGGGGGGTTCCCCCCTGCTCGCTCCGCTCGCCAACCCCCCACTTTAACTTTTAATTTTAAAATGACAAAAAACGACAAAAAACATAAAAACAGGGGTATATATATATATCTCAGTTTCAGCTCACTAGCTGTGATACTTTTTTAATGAGAGCAAAAACAAGATTTTTATTTATTACTTGTTTTACGATTACTAGTGTAAAAACTGACATTGTACACAATCATTGGACACAATCTTTTTATATGTTTACTTTATGTGAATTTTTAAATGACGATTATAATTACTTTTAGTAACAAATTCTTTTAAACATATTTTACATAAGTATTTTTTCTTTTCTATATGTATAAGCTGATGAACATGTAAATATTGTTTAGTTTTAAACATCTTATTACAAATGATACATTTAAAATTATAGCTATTTATATGTGTAGTTATATGCGATTGTAGGTGACTTTTTCTTGAAAATTTTTTATCGCATATTTCACAAACATGTTCCTTATTATTTAGATGAAGGGCAACAATGTGAATTCTTAATTGTGATTTTGTGACAAAATTTTTTTCACAGATGTCACATTTATATTCTTTAATATTTTTGTGTGATTTTAAATGCACTGTTAAATTTGATTTTTGTGAAAATCTTTTTTTGCATACACAACACTCAAATTCTTTTTCCTTGGAATGTACGGTATAATGCCCTAATAAAAGACTTTTCTTTTTGAAAGTCTTATCGCATGAAACACATTCATACTCCAATATATTTTATTCTTGGAAGACTTTTACAGAATCTTATAGCCTAAAAGTAATAAATATATTATAAATTCATAAAAATTTTGTAAGAGTAGAAAAAAATAAATGAAAAATCTTACAAGAATTTTTGTTCTCCGCAGAAAGGGTATATCAAACAATAACATATATAATTTTCAGCATCATCGGTGCTTGATTCAAAAGTTGGGATGCAAGGTACCGCTATTTTTCTCGCTTATTGTATAGCTATAGCTATACTCCCGAGGGCCCTTAAACGATATGACAACTATAGTTGCTGTGTTTTCAAAACGATTATAGGAGTAAATATCCATGCAACAAACATATGAGGATCATATCGATTATAAGAATCAATATCCTCTTTGTTTTATTTCTGGAAAACTTTTACATAATTTTATAGCCTGTAAAATAATAAATATAAATTGATAATAATTATATAAGAGAAGAAATAAATAAATTGACTCTTGTATCTACTGTGGTTATATGGCTCTAGGCGATGATTCCACTTTTTTTTTAGATTATTGTATAAAAATTTTAATTAATAAAAATAAATCAGTTTTAATAATTTCATTTTTAAGTGCATTACAAAAAACATAAAAAAATTAATTTTTAACAATAATCATAATTTTATATAATTTCATCATGTTATGAAATTATTTGAAATTATCGGTAATTTTTATACAATAAAATAAAAAAAAACAAAAATCAACGCACCTGAAGTACATTATTATTATTACATAATTCTAATGATGTGCTTCTGACAGTACCCCTTGGGTGGTGTGGAAATCTGTCAGAATTAATTCATTCACTCATTTGCCTTAAACTTAATAAATATCATCAATCATCTTATAAAGTTCTTTTTTGTCTTGATTAAGTGCACTTTAATTTCCATTAAAGTATTATTACAATAGATTACTAAAATATCATCACAACTTCTGACTGAATTTGAATTGTCCTGATACTTAGGAAACATGGCATGCTAAGATTCAAAATGATTACTGACTGAATTATGAGTATTATTTTGATTGGTATTATTTGGTATATTGTAGCACCGACTACTGATTTGGTACCTTTATTATTTTCAATAAATGTAGTCGATACTGGTTTAAAATCTGAACTTTCTTCAAAAACACTAACTAATATATCTTTTATAGCCTCATGTTTCTTTTCTATTTAATTCAGTGTTGTGGTTCGTTGTGTGAATCATTATCTGATATTTGATATTGATTTGAATATTGTTCTATAATTCATTTGTATTTCATTCAGTGCTGTTGTTGGTTTGCTCTATGAATCAATAATGTTAACATAATCATCTTATAAAGTTCTTTGAAAATTTGATAAATTGAATAATTACACTCTTAATGTTCGTCAAGATCCTATAACTTATTTACTCAGTCCATATGGATTATGAACTGTTAATGCGGCCATATTTTATTTTTCGACGTAGTGAAAATATGACGGTCTCAAGCCCGATAACGTAAATATGAACATATAGGGGAGTACAAAGAGGAGACGTGGAGGGGACGTGAAGAGAAAGTAGAGGGAAATGGAGAAGTGGAGGGGAAGTGGAGGGGAGGTGGAGGGGGTGGAGGGAAGGGGAGGGGCAGGGGGAGGGGGGGGGGGGGGGGGGGGGGGGGGGGGGAGGGGAAAATCATGAAAAAAATAACGTAGATTTTGAAACATTTTAACGTTATTAGGTGGAGGGGGGTGGAGGGGATTTCAAGTCAGAATCACGCTTACAACTATACATTATAGGAAGATATATATATATATATATATATATATATATATATATATATATATATATCCTTGCGCAAATGGCTTGCTTAAACTTATTTCAACTTATTCAGATCCACAATATATTGTATTATTTTTTAATTGCTCCTTAAGCAAAATAATCGAGATTCAAAATATTTAAAAAAGCATTAACATTGTATATTTAAATAATATTTTATCTATTGGAACTATAAATTTAGTTGGAGGAAGCTACGTGCCAATGAATTGGCAGTGGTTTTTTTTTAGTAGTAGGGGCTGCGCGGCTACGGCGCCAACGCGGCTACGGCGCCAGAGCGGCTATGGCGCCACCGAATACCGACAGTCGATAACGGGTAAATCTGTCATACCGACGTCCGACGTCCGACTCAGGCAGCCGGAATTTAAATTCGATGCATGTATGGAATTTAAAAATTTGCGTGTATATGTTTTTACCGGCGCGGCAGCCTGCATTCAAATTTCTTACCGATTTGATCCTAGTATTATAATTTATTACTTTATGGATCATTCATTAATTGTTAAAGTATACGTATAGAAAAAGTTTAAATAAATACATGAATTTTTTCTTTCTTCTTCTACATCAATGTAGAATTAAGACTTATCCAACTTATAAGAATTCGGAAGAGATAACGGAAAGAAAAAATAAATATAAATGTATACAAAATATAAGATTACGTTTTGTTTATTAAAAAATTATAACTCAATACAAAAATTATTCTTAACAATATGTATTATATCATCTCAGAACCTCTTGTAACCTTGCTGTTCTGGCATAGAATTCGTGTTGCTGGAATACTTCTTGAAATAATTTTTCCATTCTTTGCTTTTATCAGGAGGCTTAGAGCAAGGCTCGCCTCGATATGTATTTAAAAAAATGCATATTATATGAGCATATTATGAAAATGTATAAGTCTCAATGTGAAAAAATTTTATAAGTGTAGAAGTATAAGTGTTACTTTGAAATAATACATACTATATGAGTATATTATAAGAGTATTGAAATGAGTATTCGAACAAATGAGCACTGAATGACCGGCCCGTGATAGATCTTCCCCACTCCCTACGGCTACACCTCTCCTCTCCACGATCATCGTCGCCGCCGCCACCGCCGCCTCCTACTCTCACTCTCTCTCACTCTCTCTCTTTCTCTTTCTCTCTCTCTCTCTCTCTCTCTCTCTCTCTCTCTCTCTCTCTCTCTATCTCCACATCACGCTCTCTCTCTTTCTCCTGTTCCGCACTCTCCTACCCTGCTCGTACATGTAACCGCACCGCTGTGTGTGAAATCGTCATCACCTCCTACTTTCGCGTATTCTATCCCTCACGCATAAATAGGGGCTCGCGATGGGGCGTAGACTTTCAGTATTTTGATGTGCACTATACGCTGCATCTCATGTAAAAATGTTATGATAGCCGCACCTCGAGCAACATATTGTCAGACTTGTAATTATTTCTCGATTTCATTAATAATTCTAATATCGACTTCTTTTATACTTGTATATTATCACATATCTATTCTTATACGCTTATACTTGTATACTTATAAAATTCTATTATTCTTTCGTACTTATAAATCAGTAAGCATGTATGAACTTCAAAAATTATCTATATAATCATATACTTATTGAATTTTCCATACTCATATACTTAAACAATTTTGATTTAATGATACTTGTAAAATTTTTGTCATACTGATGGTGCACCACCGTTAATTAAAAACTTTAAATTTCAGAAATTCCCGCCAGTGCCTCACTTAGGTCAACGCGCATGCGTGAGAATGTATGTGTACAGCACTGACGGAAATTTCTGAAATTGTTAAACTTGTAATTATTTCTCAATTTTATTAATAAGTCTAATATCAACTTCTTATACTTATATATTATAACATATCTATTCTGATACGCTTGTACTTATTAGATTCTATTATTCTTTCATACTTATAAATCAGTAAGCATGTCTGAACTTTGAAAGTTATCTTTATACTCATATACTTATAAGTTTTTATGTAATCATACTTATAGAATTCATTGTATTCATGTGATTATAAAATTTAATAAAACAAATACTGATGAGAATTTCTAAAATTTAAACTTCCAATTGACGGTATTTTTTCATAATGATTTCATTAATAAACACATACTTACCTTAAATTACAATGTTTAAATAATTTTAATATTTTTATTAATACGTATATACTTACATTCAAATGTTTATAATCATCAAACAATAAAATATTAGGCTAAAACTAAGTAGCTCCCTCTCTTGAGGAGTTCAGAAACCATAACGATATAGTTCTTATGGTAATAGTTTCTCTTTTCTATTCTACAAATTTTACATTATTATATGATATATTTATAAAGTATATTCATATTGTATTTTGTATACTTCCAGTGCTTGAGCTATTTTATTAAAAAGTAAAACGTCCCCTTCTTAACACATTAATAAATATGAGCAAAAGTTTAGTGATAAATATTAGTTAATTTATCATTTAAATTTTAAAATATGGTTAGATAATCTGTATTATTATTCATACATTTAGTCGATTTAAAGGAATAGTATATAAGTTTTATACTGTAGTGAAATTTCCGTAGGAAATTTCGAACATGTATCGCAGTGAAACAAAGCGCGCGAGAACAGAGTCCTATTGCACACTTAAGGGTGTTTACATTTTTTTTTTTGTATGACGTGAAAATTCCTCGGTCCACCCGACGGATTTTCAGTCAGTCTTGGATACTTCTTTCACCGAGTAACACAGCATAGAGTTTAAAATGAGTTCGATTATCCGCATCGATACTTTAATTTTAGAAAAAAAGTATGTTAGGGTTTCAACTTCGCGAAGCCCTACATGTAGTGAGAGCGAACAGTGTAAAATGTTTGATATTCATCAAAAGGATCCGCGATCTGTGACGATGATGGAACGATTGCGATATGAGGAATCACAGTCATCGGTATCAGTAAGTATCCAAAAAATATTTCCTTTCCCTTTTATTTGAAAAAAAAAAATGAAAACTGTAATAAATTATTAAATTAAAATTTTTTTTACAGCAAAAAAGCAGCGCACTGACATCATCTTCGAGTGAGACTACAGCAGAAACTTTTGTAAGTAAAAATATCATTTTTATATTTTATTTAAACAAATATATTAAAGCATATTAAATATTAATTATTTGTTTCATAGTATGATACTCCTTCATCGCCAACGTTAGCTCCACAGACGCCGACAAACGTAAGTATTATTTGTCGTTTTAATTTAAAAAAAATTTTATTTAATAGACGTGCGCGCAGTTTCGTCAGTCTGTCTGTCTGTCTCTCTCTCTCTCTCTCTCTCTCTCTCTCTCTCTCTCTCTCGCACGCGTGCGCTCTCTCTCTCTCTCTCTCTCTCTCTCTCGCATGCGCACGCTCTCTTACGCGCACGCTCTTTTTCTCTCTCTCTCTCTCTCTCTTGTGCGCGTTCTCTCTCTTTCTCTATCTCCTTCTCGCTCTCCCGCTCTCTTTTTAACTCAAACGTTAATTTAAAATATTCATTATTAATATTTTTTTCAGGAAACAATAACTGCTCCATTGCCAACCCCAGCGAAAGACAACGTGCGACAACTTCCTAAAATAATCCCCGTCCGTAGAGATTCACCTCTCATAATCCATGTCATAATCCTCCTAATTTAAGCACCCTCCCTCCTCCCCCTATTCCAGCACCTACAATAGTTATTGAAAGATATAGGTCGAACATTCAACCTATTATAGATTTTATTCAAAATATTCCCGCACCCCTCTCCCCATTACTATTAAGCCTCCCCCCAAGTTTATCATCTCCTCCCCTAATATCACCCACTCGATCCTTAACACCATCAACTCAAACAACACCTATGCCAGATTTCGATCCGTTTACCTATGATTTATCCACCACCACCACCACCACCACCACCATCACCACTGAACTATCAAAAAAAAAGACGGAGGAAGAAGATCAAAAGCGTACCTTTTATTTTAGATTCAGATAATAGTGATTAAGGATTTGTAAAATTATTTAGATTATAATTTTATATTTTTATAGTTTTATTTAATTATATATTTTATTGTAAGACTGATTAGATATTAAGTTTATTCAATTTTATTTTTATATTTTATAGTTTTAATAAGATGTTTTATTGTAAGTAGTTATAATACTGATTAGGATATTAAGTTTTTTTTTAATTATATCTTTATATATTTGTATTAATTTAAGATTATTAATAAAAGTAAAAATTATATAAAATAATGTTATTTTAATTTAATGTATTAATATTTTAACCATCCCTACTAAAAATGTCATTTTGAAATCAATTTTATATATTTATTATAAAGTTTAATCGATTTTAATTACATTTTATTAGCTATTTCTCATATGAAATAATGTTCTTTTAATAAAAATATAATTTATCACATCCCGCCCCACATTAGTATCAATCAAATTTTCCAGTCTTAATAGGATTTACTCAATCATATTGGTTTAAATGCATTAATATCAGATTAGAAAACTGAATTAAAATCAATCAAATATCAAATTGGTATAGTTAGCGTTATTTATAGTATATATTGGTTTTTTTGAACAATAAATCAGAATTCAATAAGTATTCAAAAATTCAAATTAGATATTTGAATTCATACATGAAATTATAATAGGTTTTATTTCTTTTATAAAGTTTAGGTAAAATCAAATATATGAAAACATTAATTAATACGGAGAAATTTCATTTCATTTAATTAATAACTTTCTTTATCAACTAATCTCTAACTTTATAATTTTTACCCTCTCTTGAATATTTATGATGGTTTTATCTTTTTCCAGATTATATATTTTCAGAAGCTAACTTAATTTTTTAGTTGTTAACAAGCAAGAGACATGGCTACTCTTTTAGATAATTTTCGATCATTAGTGAATCATCTGGAGGAAGCTGAAGAGCTTTTATTTTCTAGACCTACTACTGATACGATTGTGATAAATCGTTGGAAAAGTCAGTGTGATTTATGTCTCAAACAGTTTCGTTATGTCTTGAAAGACAAACTACTCTCTGTCTCTGAAAAACAATCAATTATACATATGATTAGTAAAATTGAATGTTTTAAGATAAAATTACATGAGAGATTGACAAAATCCGGTGGTGGTACAAAATAAGGTATACATAATGGTATACAAAATAAGATAAATGCACGTGTAAGATGGATTGATGTAGATAGTGCATTTAATAATAGGATGCGTACCAGTATAGTAGCTAATATTCAGCATATTGATGTAAAGAACTTTTTACAAGATGCTTCAGTTTTATTCATTAGGCGAATAAAAAGTTTTTTTAAAAAGAATGATAAGCCACTGAAAATTAATTCAGTCTTATCATGTAAATTTTAAAAAATTGTAAAAAATGTGGATGGTGATGAAGAGGGAGAATGTATTGAAACAAAGCATTTCAATACAAAAAATACAGAAATTTTTGCAGCATCCACAGTTAAACAGTGGTTTATTGTTCACATCATGGAACCTCTTCTCACTAACATAGAGGAGTTTGAGGAGCAAGATTCTGGTTGGACTTTGCATTCAATTGTCAATATACAAATTAACTTGAATGTATTTAATCCAATACGTACTGGTAGCTCGTATATACCTCTGCCAGAATTTTTGATTAAAAAAGAAGCATGCATAAATGTTAAAAATTCTGATAATCAATGCTTCAAATGGGCAATTCTATCTGCCTTACACCCTGTTCCATCAAGAAAACATCCGAATCGAGTGACAAATTATTTTCCATATAAAGATGAACTTAATATGAGTGGAATTGAATTTCCAGTTTCACTGAAAAAAATTCCAAAGTTTGAGAAGCAAAACAATGGAATTTCAGTAAATGTTTTTGGACTTAATGAGAAGAGTATTGTACCTCTCTATCTGACATCAGAGAAAACAGAAAACCATGTAAATCTTCTTTTACTCACTGAAGTGGAAACTGACTCTTTGGAAGAGAACATATCTCACTTTGTGTATATAAAAAATCTATCACGCTTAGTAAGTGATAATCTTGCACGTAGAAAGAAAAAAAGGTTTATATGCGACCGATGCTTAAATTTTTTCTTTAATGAAAAAAAATTACCAATGCATGAAGAACACTGTAAACTCCTAAACGATTGTAAACTCCCCACAGAGGGCCGAGACTACGTAGAGTTTAAAAACTATGGTTTTAAAGAAAAAGTGCCATTTACAATATATGCTGATTGTGAATGTCTATTAAAACCACTTGAAAGTAAAGACGACAGTGAGAGTAATACAACGCCTATGCAAAAGCATGAAATTTATAGCATTGGCTAGTATCTTAAGTGTACTTACGATAATACTCTATCTGTATACAGATCTTATAGGGGTGTTGAAGCCGCTCACTGGTTTGCTGAAGAACTGCGAATTATTAAATTCGTGTCACCGATTTACATAAAAATGTGATACCTATGACTCCTCTAACGTCGGAAGAAATAATCAGTTTTAATACTGCTACTGTCTGTCGTATTTGTGAAAAATCATTTTCGGACAGTAATGTAAAAGTTCAAGATCATTGTCACCTTTCAGGAAAATATCGTGGAGCTGCATATGCTGGTTGCAATCTCAATTATCAAGATTCTAGAATTATACCTGTAATATTTCACAACTTAAGTGGTTATGATGCTCATTTTATAATCTCAGATGTATCAAATCATTTTCCTGGACAGGTCTATTTACTTCCTATAACAAAAGAGAAGTACATTTCGTTTACGAAGAGTGTGGAGAATAGTGATACTAAATTCAAATTCATTGATTCTTTTTGTTTCATGCCTACATCGCTCGAAAAATTATCCTCATATCTCGAAGAATATAAGATCGTCGATAGAGAATTTTCAAGCTTAGAAAAAGAAAAAATTAATCTGCTGACGAGAAAAGGTGTACTCCCATATGAGTACATTACTTCGTGGGATAAATTGGATGAAACGACTTTACCTGATCTAGACAAATTTTTCAGTACACTCAATCATTCTGGAATAAGCATGGAAGACTATGAACATGCGCAAAATGTATGGCATTCGTTTAACATACAGACATTGGGTCAATATTCTGATTTATACATGAAAACTGATATATTATTACTCGCAGATGTTTTTGAAAATTTTTGAGAACATAGTATAAAAGCGTATGGCTTAGATCCTGCACATTATTATACTACACCAGGATTTTCTTGGGATGCTATGCTTAAACATTCAGGTATTAGATTAAAACTATTGACAGATATTGACATGGTTATATTCATAGAGCGAGATATTCGAGGAGGTTTAAGTCAATGCTCACATCGATATGCTACTGCTAACAATAAGTACATGCTGCAGGATTATAAGACTGATGAAGAAACCAGTTTTTTAATTTACTTAGATGCCAATAATCTTTACGGTTATGGAGAATCGCAGTATCTTCCATACGATAACTTTGAGTGGATAACTGATTGCGAGAATTTCAATTTTTTCTCAGTAGCCGATAATGCTCCAAACGGTTATATTTTAGAAGTTGATTTAGAGTACCCTTATGAATTGCATGATGAGCACAATGATTTACCCTTCTGCCCAGAGCATCTAACACCTCCTGGATCTAAGCAAAAAAAACTATTGAACACTTCAGCATAAGAAAAATTATGTCATCGATTATAGAGCTTTGAAACAAGTCATTGCTCATGGCCTTCGTTTGAGTAAAATACATCGAGTTTTAAAATTCAAACAATCTCCATGGTTAAAGTCTTACATAGACTTGAATAGCTCAATGAGAGCACAAGCTAAAAATGAATTTGAACAAAATTTTTTCAAATTAATGCATAATGCAGTATATGGAAAGACAATGGAAAATGTGTGAAAAAGAGTGAACGTAAAGCTTCTAACAAAATGGGATGGAAGATATGGAGCCCAGGCATATATATATCATAAACAAATTTTCATAGCAGTTCTATATTTAATGAAAATTTGGTAGCTATTCAGCTTCGCAAGACTGAAGTTGTAATTAATTAACCTATTTACGTGGGACTTGTAGTCTTAGATCTTTCTAAGAGACTCATGTACGATTTTCATTACAATTACATGCTAAAAATGTATAAAGATAATTGTAAACTTCTGTACACTGACACCGACAGTTTTATATACGCTATAAAGTGCGATGATTTTTACGAAGACATGAAATCAAACATACATAGGTTTGATACATCAGATTATCCAGCTGACAATATATTTAACATGCCTCGTGTCAATAAAAAAATTGTTGGTCTTATGAAGGATGAGTGCAATGGCAAGATCCTTACTGAGTTTGTCGACTTGAGAAGCAAAATGTATGCCACTCAGATCAATGGTCAAGATTGTGTGAAGAAAATCAAGGGAATTAAGGGTTCCGTTGTAAAAAAGAGTATTAAATTCGATGATTATGTAGATTGTCTTCGAAACACATGCATCAAACATCGAAAACAGCACGATATACGTTCACGACTGCATAATGTGGAAACCATAAGACAGAACAAAATCGCTCTAAGTCCATACGACGATAAAAGACGCATTCAAGACGACAATATACAGACTTTAGCATGGGGTCATTATACGATCAAAGGTACGTAAGTATAATTATTTAACAGATCAGTTTAATTATTTTTATTTCATAGTTTTTTAAAACATGCATAACATTTTATTGCAGACGCGTGAGAAGCAAAGAGGGAGAAAAACGTGTACATTTTTCGGACGATGTCACAATTCATCCGATGTATGCATGGAAATTTGCCTATCATAAGGCTCGCTGCGGAGAGTGGGAGCAAGCTGCCCGTGATCGAGAACGTTTCAAAATGAGGATTGAGAAAACACAAAGAAATTGGTATAAAAATAAATGAATAAGCAAAAAATTTTTTATTAATTTTTTTATTTTACTTATATCCATAGTTACACGTCATTTTTGTTTATCCAACTATTATGAGAGTTATCAAAACCAAGCCATTTAACATATAACTTATTTCCACGTTTCTTTAAAACATTTTCAACTAAATAAATATCAGGATATCTAGTCTTGAGAAGTTCTTCTTCATAAAATCCACCTGCTATTGGTTTATCTTGATAATCCTTCAAATGGTAAGTCCGTGGAACAGTATTTGATACTTTATATACAGTAAAGATTTCAGTTGACCAGTTAGGTGTATATCCTTTTTCAAACAGTTGCTTACTTTTACTAACTCGAACTTTATCATTTACTTTGAATTTAGCTTCCTTATGTTGACGTAATTTTTTTGAGCAGCTAATCGAGTAAGAATTTCTTTAACATGTATGGATTTTACATCTATAGGTTTCATACCAGTTGTCCGATGCTTAGATTTATTGTACTGCAAGGTTATATCTTGCAGTATATCTATCCACTTATAATTACCTCGTAAACTAAAACGCTTCCACATTTTACTTTTAAGAGTACGATTAAAGCGTTCACATATCGAAGCTTTCATATTGCTATAAGTCGAATACAAGTTTATTTTAAATTTTTTCATTAATTGTTGAAATTCCATGTTGTAAAATTCGTTACCACGATCTGTCTGCAAATTTCGTGGTACTCTATTTTTTACTAGAATCGACTTCATAGCTTTAGTTACATGTTTTCCATTTTTTGCTTTATTGGCATAGTCCATGCAAATTTGGAAAAAATATCTATGATAGTGAGCATATACTTGAAGCCTTTATTTTCATTTGCGTACGGTATCATTTCAACGAGATCTGCTTGCCATGTTTCATCGATATCTCTTATTTTAAATGACTGACGAGGATAGTTACGCTTTGCAGGCTTATGGATTTCTTCCACTAACGATTCTTTCATTTTTATTTACATAAAATGTGCATAAGTAGTAGTAGTGGTAGTAGAAGATGAGTTTTCATTGATAAAAAATTCAATCACTTTTATTTTATCATATAACTCTATGAGTGATTTTTTTATTTCAGATATATCATTTCCAATTGTATCCAACTTATTATCGTTTAAAATTTTATTAAAATCATGAATAATTTTTTCAGATTCCAGTTTAACATTTTCTTTCATGACTTTTAACGTTACCACATCTTTTGCTTTCGTAGCATCAGCTACGTTACACAATTTATGACTTTCCAAATCAAATTGTCCGTCTGCAGTAAGCTTGAAACCCTGACCTGGTGGACCGCGAACTGTGTCAGTACGGATCAGTTGTCGTCCGAATACATCGATACTCATTTTGATACTTAGTGATAGCTCTACTCTACACATTAATAAATATATTCAGCTTCACGGAGTTCTTCGATAATGGATTGTATTTCATTTATATGACTCTGATTTCCAGCTGATGTTTCAGCAGTAAGCAATCTTAAACGATCAACAAGCTCATTTGGATCATCCCAATAAATGTAGTCCATATATACATTTTTACGAGCAATTTTATACGATAAGCCTTTACCTCTTTTAAGCTTGACTTCCTTGATAGACTTACCAATGTAATTAGTATACTTTTTACTGTCTTGCACACGGATAGCTTCATGTGGAAGATAATATTTTCTATGTGCGTTGGTATCATTTAAAATTTCATCATAATCTTTCATATCCTCGGCCGTAATTAAACTTTGATCTGGATTTTTCATGAATAACAATTGAATGAGACCAGGCCTCTTTTTATACTTTTTCTGACCAATCGTAATGAAATTATTATCAAAATCTATGAAACTATCACCGACTTTGTTACGCATACTTCGTACACCATATACTGTATCTAATGTTTGCATTTGACCATTTACCAATAAATCTATGTACTCGTCTTCTATATCATTTTTTTTCTTTCTAATAGTCTCTTCAAAATCTTCTTTTTCGGACTCACTTAAAGCAGACTCAAACTTAGTATCATCTTCAGTTTCAAGTTCAATATCATCTTCACTATCTTCTACAATATCATCTTTTTTCTCCACTTTTTCTATTTTTATTTTTTTCTTCCTCCCAGTTTCTACTTTAGGTTCACTTTTCACTTTCATTTGATTTGTTGTCTCAGTCACATGTATTAACTTTTCCAATGGATCAACAATAGGCTTAACAGAATCATTTACTGCTTTCTCAATATCTATTTTCTGACTTTTCAATAAAGTATGTTTTCGTTTTATAGCATTACGAGCCTTCTCTACTTCTCGCAGCACAGCAATCTGTTTATTAAAATCGGCCATCTTGTCACTTTCAAGTCTCACAGTCGAATACTAAACTTATTCCGTGCGTTGTATATTTATTATAAATTTATCGAAACCATTTCTGTAACGGCCATCATTAATTTTTGAATCTTTGTCAATTACAAGAAAGCCGTGATTACTATTCCAACATGATGAACACAAATCTTTAAATCTTTGATATTACATGTCTGTATGCACATGATCATTATATATATGTTTGAAATTCATATCATCTTGTCGAAAAAGTATTATTAAATTAACGTTATCACGAACTAAATGTTTTGGTACTTGTGCATACGATTGACATAAGTAGAAACAGTCAACATTTTTATGCCTGCCCATTTGACGCTTTGACATTATCTTGTTTTTCACATTCAATATCATCAAAGACAAATATAGAATTAGCTCGAGCTTCATCAGGTGTTACAACAAGGTCGTGCTCGCCAAAAGGTAAGTATTGTATACCTTCTAGCGGTTCACTAAGCTTTTCGAGAAATTTATATTTTGACTGATTTAGAGACTTCGAATATACGTATATATTTTCAAATTTGAGACCATTCGGATGTATTATGAGAGATAATAAAGCATTAGTTTTTCCACAATTAGATGGTCCACAAAAAACAGCTCGAATGCTATCCGGAAGTAAGTTTCCATGTCGTTTATAACGTTTAGGATTTGATTCAGTGAGTGTATCAAAATTGATCACCGGTAATTTTAGTGATTGTTCTTGCAGATCCATCTTGTTTTAAAGATCAATTCCAACTGACTGGATATAAGTATAAAAGCATACATTTATAGTTTTTACGTCAGTTTATAGAAAACTTCCCGAGAGTGATGATCACCCATAATGGATCGGGTCTTGTAAATAAGTTAATAAATAAGCTACCTATAGAATTACATTTGCCTGGTTATCAGTACTGTCGTCCAGGCACGAAACTGTCTAAGAGGCTAGCACGTGGAGATCTTGGAATAAATCCTCTAGACGCTGCATGTAAAGAACATGATATAGCTTGCTCAGGGAATCCTAACAATATTCAGGCAAGAAACGTTGCTGATAGAGTTTTAGCGGAAAAAGCGTGGCAACGAGTGACCTCTAGTGTCACTAATTTACGTGAAAAAGCAGCTGCTTTTGCTGTTTCAAGCATCATGAAGGTAAAATCAAAGTTAGGTATGGGACTCAGTGGAAAGAGAAGAAAGATGCAAAAGAAAAGAAAATTGTTAGCATTAAAAAAAAAAAATCATTCATTCCTAACAATGATTCACATAGTTCAATCAAATCAGCTTTAATGGTAGCTCGTAAACATATAAAAAATGTAGGTGGAAAAACAAATATCAAGATTTCACGTGTACTACCTGTGCCTAAGGTAGGTGGTTTTCTTCCAGCTCTAATTCCTATTTTTGCTGGTTTGAGTGCTGTAGGCTCACTTGCTGGAGGAGCTGCAGGTATCACTCAAGCTATTAATAGGGCAAATGCTGCTAAGCAGCAAATTGAAGAACAAAAACAACATAATAAAAAAATAGAAATATTAGCACTCGGAAAGGGACTTTACTTAAAATCTCATAAAACAGGTTATGGCATTTGTTGGAAACAACGTAAGCAGAAACGTGTGCAACGAAAACGTTCGCAAAGAAAGAAAAACGTTGTTGACATAATACGTTTACCAAATCGTCCATTGACTGACTATGATTTACTGAAATACGCGTGCTTATTGAAAATTTCAAAATTTCGAGGAGTCTACATGAGAAATGATTTACCTGCAAATAAAAGTCATTATCGAGAAACTGCAATTATAAATTTAGATGATAAAAAAGGGTCTGGTACTCACTGGGTAGCTTATCGTAAAAATGGTAATAATGTTTTCTACTTCGACAGTTTTGGTGACTTGCAACCACCTGAAGATTTTATGAAATAATTGAAAATTTATAAAGTTAAATATAATTATATAGATATCAAGAATTTGATACTTTTGTTTGTGGTCACCTCCCTGCCTAAAATTTTTATGCAATCAACTCGGTGACACAGACAATTTTCGTCTATATAAGAAGTGATTAGATCGATAAACAATCAGTATCTTACTTACATTCAAAATGATTGAATCGCTAACTTTGAGCCTGTCAGGCACTTCGTCTGTTCTGGAAACTCAATACTTTCCACCAATTGAAGTCGATTCAGATAAAATGTACGTTCTCGGATTGGTTGAATTACTAACTTTCAACTCTATACCTAATGTGGACTTTAAAAGCAATAAATTTTATGTTGGACAAGAAATCATTGAATTACCAACTGGTAGCTGATGAAATAGAAGATATTGAACGTATTCTTCAGGAAATTCTCAGCCAAAAAAATATTACCCTAAGTATTAAACCTAAAAATAATACACTGAGAAGTGTCATCACATGTAGCCATGAAGTAGACTTTCGTCCCAAAGACTCGATAGGTCTAGGTTTCACTCCACGACTATTGAAACCCTATATAACTCACAACTCTAACTTGCCTGTAACCATTCTCAAAGTGAATGCCCTACGAGTAGAGTGTAATATCACATCTGGAGCATACATTAATCAAAATCAAGTTCATACCATTCATGAGTTTTTCCCTGCAGTTCCACCAGGTTACAAAATAATTGAAGTTCCAAAACAAATTATATATTTACCAATATCAGTTAAAATTATTGATCACTTACAATTACGGATCGTAGATCAAGATGGTGATTTGGTAAATCTACGTCGAGAATTTATAACAATTCGTCTACATTTGAAGAAGGTCTAAAAATGGGAATTGATTTTAATACTAAGCCTGAAAAAAATTATATTAATAATCCACTATGTCCTCGGATAGTCAGTCGACAACGAGTCGTCAAACAGTTAACACGTCAGAACATTCAGTTTCTACGGAGTCTAGGTCTAAAGTTAAAAAGAGAAAACGGTTTCAGAAGAGTAAAAAGGAGCAAAAAATAAATTGTGTTTTCGTTTGCTGCTGTATACCTGAAAAAAATGGAGGGAGTCCTTGATATACAATCACCAATCATTTTGGATAAGTCTGTTTCTCATTATGAGATTCATACACATCAACTATATACATCAGCATCGTTCAATAATAGTGATGAAATTCGTATTTCTATTCAACATCAAGATTTATGCTTGCTACCCTCCAAAAGTTTACTTCATATTTGTGGTAAATTAACTAAAACAGATTGTACTACGTTGCAACATACCAAGTTGGTGAACAATGCCATATGTCATCTGTTCGAGGAAATGCGATATGAAATGAATGCGATTGAAATTGATCCATGCAAAAATGTCGGTCTAACTAGTACAATGAAAGGTTATGTTTCCTTCGCACCAAGTCAGAGTAAATATAATGAGAATTCTGGATGGACTGATGTTTCAGAAGAGGGGGTAATAACCGATAACAATGGAAATTTTGACATCACTATACCTCTATCAATGATTTTTGGTTTTGCTGAAGACTATCGAAAACTTATTGTAAATGCTAAACATGAACTTATTGTCACAAGATCAAGGAGTGATGTGAATGCTATTATACAGGAGGCAATAATGGTTGATAATAGAGCTACGTATGATGAATTTAAATTAACCATATCTCGCATAGAGTATCTTATGCCTTATATAGTTTTATCAGTCAAAAGAAAAATATAACTTTATAACTACATTCAAAAAGATATACCCATTGCTATGAGTTTTCGGTCTTGGGAATTGTATGAATATCCAGTACTTTCACGTACTACTGCGACGTGGTGCGTCGCAGCCGCGCCGAAATTCTCGTATCGGCACGGCAGATTCCCTGCAGGAAAAATGGCGCGCGAATGGCCGACAACGAGCCACGCGGCTTTGTTGTCAGAGCCGTCGCGCGTCCCGAGAATTCCCGGGCCTGGTGAGCTCGCGGCACCGTTCCGCGAAGCGGCGAGACGAGCAACGTCGCGAGAGAGAGGCTCAGCCAATCAGAAGAGATAGTGCGGCCCGGCCCGCCAATCAGAGCGCGGCTTCGCTGCGGCCTGAGGAGTAGGGGAGGTAGCGAGCGCGACTGGCGACCGCCGGATCGGCAGTATCTCGTGAGCCCTAGTTGAGAAAAGAGCAGCGCAGAGGTTCGCGAGTGCGTCGAGAGAGAGTTTTATAGTGCGTGTGAGAGTGGGTTGCGATGGGTACTACAGCTTCCCCGAGGCGTGTATACGACCCGGGTGAACGTGGTGAGAGAGCTGGCGGGAGGACCGCCACGACTCAGAGCCAGCGGCCCAGAGAGAGAGGACGCCAAAAGAGGAAGGACGCCGACGAGCATCGGAGGCCTACCTTTCACGGGAGGAGTGGAGAGTGGAGATCGGTCGCTGGGAGCCAGCTTGCCCGGGAGGCCAGCGAGGTTCTTGGCGCCGCGGAGGAGCAGTCCACCAGCGGCGACGCCCCGGTAAGTAGTTGAGAGTAATCGCGAAAGAATAGTTAGTACGCGGCTCGTGAGTGCTTGTGTGAATGACAGTGAAGACGTGTACGTGCGCGTGCAGTGCGGGTGCACGAGGGTAGACGTGCGCAGTGCGGGGCGTACAGATCGACGGCCGCGACGCCAAGACCAAGAGCCTGACGGCATCTGAGGAATTGGCCGCGTCGTGTATGAGAGAAAGTGCGAAGGCTCGAAGAGAAAGAGAGACGAAGAAAGGCATAAGAGAGAGAGCATCAGGAGGACGGCCAGCACGTTGTGCGAGGCCGGCCACGTGATCGCCGCGAAGAAAGAAAAGCCGCGGCGCCACGAGAATCGTGCGGGAGAAGCGACACACGCGCTTTTGATCGCTCACAAAGGAGAGAGAGGAGTGGGGGGGGGGGGGAAGAGAACAGGTCTCTGCTGGTGCGGTCCGACTAGGCCGAGCGCTGGGTCGGCTGCTCGCAAGACACGAGAGAGAGAATAGTCCGACGCGCAGTTTAGGTACGAGAGCACCGGGACGATGCGGAGGAGGGAGAGTGCTTACGCCCTGCGTGGCTAGTTTGTGCGGGAGGCAGAAGCCACCGCGTTGTAGGGACGGGTTGGGTGAAATACAGCGGATTAGAGTGAATAAAAGGCCTTATTATTTCCGCTACCTTCTCCCCACGTGCTCCCAAACGTACAACGACTGCGGCGAATCCGCCGCGTTAATAAATAAATTCGGGCGCAGTGAGGCGTCAGGAGTTGTGCACCCGTGCTGGGAGGCACAGCGTCGCACTTCTCAGCATGTATGGACCGTCAAAACATCAAACCAGTTAGAAAAACCACGCTTTATTATCCTAGCATTTCAAACTGCTAGAAAAGGACATAATAGCAAAAATTGTAGCCATTTTGATCATTGTAAGATTAAAAATGTAAAACTCTTTATCAACTCGCAGAATTATCCATACAATAATCTTAATCTTGATATTGATAATAATCAATTTGCAATGTTGTATGATATGTATGCACAATTTCAAAGTGCTTATTATCATGAAAATATGAATCCTCTTTTAAGGAAGGAAGAATTCATCACATATGCACCACTTATAGTTATTGACTGTTCCAAGCAGAATGAATCATTGAAACAAGCAGCTGTGGATGTACGTCTCGAGTTTGAAACGAAAGAAAATATACCCGCTGATACAACAGCATTTTGTTTAATTATACATGATCGCATTGTCAAGTATAATCCTATAAGTGGGGATGTTAAAAAAATTATTTAATTAAAAAATTTTTCCCCACCACTTTTTTTATATATAAAGCTATATAAAGAACCATAAGATCTTAGTATGGTTACAACTTTCACCAAAATGAGTCGAAATAAAGTATCATATGCACCCCTGGTTGAAGATAAGAATACTAGAAGAGTACAAGATGGCAAACAATGTAATACATATCGAGGCGAGCCTTGCTCTAAGCCTTCTGAAAAGCAAAAAATGGAAAAATTATTTCAACAAGTATTCCAGCAACACGAATTCAAGAAGCAAGGTTACAAGAGGTTATGAGATGATATAATACATATTGTTAAGAATAATTTTTGTATTGAGTTATAATTTTTTAATAAACAAAACGTAATTTTATATTTTGTATATATTTATATTTATTATTCCTTTCCGCTATCTCTTCCGAATTCTTAAAGTTGGATAAGTCTTAATTCTACATTGATATAGAAGAAGAAACAAAAAATTCATGTATTTATTTAAACTCTTTCTATACGTATACTTTAACAATTAATGAATTATCCATAAAGTAATAAATTATAATACTAGGATCAAATCGGTAAGAAATTTGAATGCAGGCTGCCGCGCCGGTAAAAACATATACATACAAATTTTTAAATTCCATACATGCATCGAATTTAAATTCCGGCTGCCTGCGTCGGACGTCGGTATGACAGATTTACCCGTTATTGACTGTTGGTATTCGGTGGCGCCGTAGCCGCTCTGGCGCCGTAGCCGTGCAGCCCCTACTACTTTTTTTTTTATCAAAGTTTATTAAAATTTCAAAAGATTCATGAGGCCAGATTTTTAAGAAAATATTAAAATAATTAATCAAAAATCTAAGTTAAACAATAAACCCATAAACCATAAGGCATTAATGGTCATTAGCAAATGGGTGACTACTAAAGGAAGCTATATATATTTGTAAGTGGTTATTGGTATCGCTAAATATAAATCTGACATTAGTTTTGCAAAATTGATTTGTTTTAACTATTTGTTTAAACGATTTATTGCAAAATTATCGTTTTATTCAAACCTACTTTAGTTAGTCTAATTTTGCACTGGATACTGAGTTCCCTGTATATGTGCAGCAGCGTTTATCACCGCTCCAGTAGTACTGCTCTTGGCCGCTAGGCTGTGGCGACACCAGTTATCGTATCCGTCAGCGAAGTAGCATCCTGAAAGGCATATAATAATGCACTGATCCATGAATTTTTACCGTACTTTTTCATGTTAAAAATTTGCCTTGTTAGAGATCACGTTCGAGTGGCAGGCTAACGGTTATATATTATTATAAATAAGCATTAAAATTAGACTTCAAAACTAGAATAACTATTAGGATTTTTCAGCGATTATCGATGCAAACAACTTTTCTTCAGCCGTTTTCACGGCTACTATTTGCATTCTTGCAAATAGTTTCTTATTATCCGTTTCCACGGCTACTGTTTTTATATATAATTCTTAGATTAATTTTCGAGCAGTCATCATCACGAATGCATCCAAGTTACCATTTATTTATCCCCTTTGAGTGAAACCTAACAATGAATACTTTTTCTACTAATATTATTAGATATTTAATTTATAAAATGGTATATTGTGTGATATACTGTTGAAATTAGACAATAAAAGTAGAAGTGTGAATTGCTTGATTGATTTTATCAAAGAGTAATATGAGCTCAGCTATGGGAAATCAAGCATCGTTAAAAAAAACTTGAGAGTTCTTTTATGGTCACTTTCAAGTCAAAACTGTCTGCTGTACATTCTAAAGAACAGATACTAAGAAAAAAATATGTATCTTGGATAGCAGATAACTTTGTTGTGAATTTTAATAACAACCTGAAGCGTGGAAGACATGTCATTGATAGTTTTGAAGGCAGTTTAAGATCTACGAAATACAAAATAATACAGTCTATTAAAAGTTTTTTATAAAAATTTACGAGATTCTAGGAAATAACACGGAGCCCTATGATGTAGCAGGACAGCGGCAGCACTGTGACGAACACTGCGGAGATTTACAGCCTACGCAGGGAATTGGCCGAGGTTAAGAGGCGCCAGGAGCAGACCTCGAACTGTGTGGTCGTTGTTACGGGTTTGCATTATACCCGTGAAACCTCGCTGAATCGCTTGACCCCACGGTCCTTAGAAGAGACGTAGCATCCGTCCGGACCATGGGGAGGCTTGATGCTACAAACTTGATGCTCCGCTAGGAGTGACGGCAGACTGCCATCACTAGCCGTTACCCTATCATTAAGTGCGCTTGCATCTCAATCGTCATCGCCAAAGCCCGGAAACGCAAGCTACATACCAGCGAATTGGACGCTACCTTGCTTGGACCATCAAGGGCTCATAAACATCAATGAGCTGCTCCCCTCAGACTATCATAAGCTGCGTACAAGGGCTAGACTGGAGGCCAAGAAGGGACAGGTCTGCCCAACGTTCGTCAGGGAGGGAAGACTTTACGTGCGCTGTAATGATGACAGCGAGTGTGCTATGATCATCAAAACCGATGCTGAGCTGGAGAATTTTTTAGCCCGGTTTCCACCGACTGCCAACGTCGTCCAACACTGAGGCTACAACACACACACACATCATTCCACTACAACCACCATCAAGCTCATCTGCCACGTCTTCATCCGGTTCTAAGGTATCTCTGTCTGAAGGTCTACGAGTCTGTCATTATCCACTTGCTCTCCATTCCAGGTAATAGCTGTTACTAAGATCTGGTTAAGCGACAAGGTAATGTCCTGGACGACTACTTAGTGTACAGACGAGACAGAATCAGCGACGGAGTAGTTGTGGCCCTCCACATACACAAATCTCTGACAGTTAGCGTTATTTCATTATCTGACGGTGAATGGTCTAGTAAGCCAGGCAAGCCTGAATATCTCTTCTAAGAGGTATCGGAAAGGAAGTCTTTCCTATCTATGTGGGGGTTGTGTATCGTCCACCTCATGCTCCATTCTTCCTAACTTCATAGACCAACTAATAACCCACATGCACAACTATTCCACGAAGGTCATAATGGGAGACTTCAACTCCGACCAACTTTCTTCGTCTGAAGATGTCAAGCTCATCAAGGTCTTCATTGATGAAAACTCCCTTTCATCTGTTCCTTATGGTGCCACGCACCGGAAACAGGGTTCTGATACCTGGCTTGACTTGTGCCTTATCGATAAGCAGGATCACCTGCTGTCTTACTGGAAGACAGACTCACCGTTCATTAACGGACATGACCTTATCACGGCAACTCTCGACAAAAGATTCCATGATACGTACTTAACACATACTTTTACAGAAACTTTAAAGGAATCAGCGCCGAAAAGCTAAGGGACTTTCATAGCGCATGTGACTGGTCAATCTTCACCTCTTCATCACTCGACGAATGCATATCTACACTTAACGCTAACCTCACTAACGCCATCAACCATCTCGCCCCATTGCGGACTGTGACACGTAGAAGACAGCGTCACCCATGGTTCACCACGGCTCTTTGTTACCTTGTTTCTGAAAGAGAGATAGACTTAACAGGCTTTTCAGGAACTCCCGGCTCGATTCGGATCTCCGCATATATAGACTAGCTAGAGACAATGCTCACAAACAAGTCGAGAAAGCCAGGCTGAATTATTACTATTCACGCCTGTCAACCTTAACTGATGTTGCCGAGATCTGGAGAAAGCTGGAAAAACTTGGAATTTCTAGCACAGATGAACTCAACAAGCATTTCAGCTCGATCTCCAATTATCTGTTAGCTCCAGCATTTCGAGTTCAGCGTGATAACGGAATCGGATGTGATGGCTGCAGTATAGCACTTCGACACTAAGGCCAGGGAATGCAACGGAATCCCTCAGGTTGTCATCTCAAAGGCATTGCTGGTTCTCGCTCCCCTACTAAGTCATATCTTCAACCTGTCTCTGAGCAAATCCTGTTTCTCATCTGCCTGGAAATTTTCACTTGTGTGCACTCAACAAAGGCAGTTCACCAACAGCCCTGACTGACTACCGTCCGATTTCACTTCTCTGCTCTCTCTCCAAGGCCCTGGAGTGGCTGGTGCACAGGCAAGTCTCACAATACCTTGACTCTAGACTCTTACTAGACAACTTTCAAACAGGCTTCCATACTGGCCACAGCACTCAGTCTCTTCTGCCTTGATTACGATGTTTTCTATCTTATCTATGCGGATAACTTGCAAATTTAGAGTCAATGCCACCTCGAAGAGCTCGACTTTTTATCAAACGAGATGAGTGCTAATTCTGAGAGGATAATGGGCTGTGCTGCGCAAAATAGGTTTAAACTCAATGTTCATAAAACCAAAGCAATTGTCCTGGGCTCCCCTTACTATATAAATTTACGTCCCCTAACAGCTAACACTTTCATTAATATCGGGGGTGTCCAGGTCAGCTTTGAATACTCTGTGCGTAATCTGGGATTGGTGCTTGACTCTGACTCACGCGGTAAGAGCACGTTACACAAGTGTGTAAGCGTGCTAACTCGCTAATGTGAAGGCTCTACTAATTCAGAAAGAGTACCAATCTCAGGTTGCACAAGATCACTCCTATTTCCGATGATCTACTACTGTTCTCTTGTATACTGTGACCTGACGCAGGAACTCGACTTAAAACTACAGAGGCTTGTGAAAACAGGAATTCGGTGCATCTGTGATGTAAGGAGAGATGAGCACATCTCCCCGTACAGGCGGGAGCTGCAGTGGCTAACCACTGTCGGACGCAGGAAGTACTTCACAGCTTGTTTCCTACGTAAAATGTCTCACTTGGTCGTAATATCATACGTACTGGCCTTTTTTAATTTCCGCGTCAAACTCCGGCCTGTGAGGGCCGAGGTGACTGCTCCGGAAGTTTTGCTTCCGCGACGGAGACGCTGAGGAACTCGTTCAATATCAGCGCCTCATACCTATGGAATAACCTGCCATCACACATCAGAAACACTTCATCCACCGTCACTTTCCAAAAACTTGCTAGGAATTACTATTCGTACTCAAAAACACATAAAACGTACGCAGTCCACTCACACACATACACCTACTTTTTCGCTTATTCCACTTTCGGTATCGCCTCACTCTCTTACTATACATACCTTTGACCATGCCTCAATCTATTAGATATTGTATTGTTTTATTCTTTTCTGACCTGCAACTCTGAAACTTATAATCGTATAACATATTGTGCGCAAAATAAAACTACTCTCTCTCTCTCTCTCTCTCTCTCTCTCTCTCTCTCTCTCTCTCTC